>RJWH01004585.1:0-102223 GCA_004363575.1 Solenodon paradoxus | reverse complement strand
GGGTCACTCTAAGGTCACGGAGCTTAGCAAGGGCAAGTACTTGGGGCCCCCCCTGACTATTGACGAGACACCTCCACTTTCATGCCGTTGGTTCTGTTGAGGTTTGTGGCCCTGCCTGTTTTGGGACACACTCTCATCCTTGGCATGGCTGGAACATCGTTGCCAGGTTTTGTTTCTTGATAGCTATCCCACAGAACCACATAGCCAAGGATTTAGCCTCCAACAGGGGCTCCACAGAAGACACCCTCTGAACTCACAAAGTTCACCCCTGATGAGCCTCAGACTTGGGTTCCCTTGGTGCCCTGGCCACTGCTTCCCTTCTCCCCATGATCCACAAGTGCCCACGTGCTCCTCTCCAAAGGACTTGACTTTAAAAGAATAGGTTCCTGCATCCCCCAAACCTGGACACAAGAAATTAGAAACCCAAGTACCTTGTAATGAGTGGAGACGCTAGGGAAAAACAGTCCAATCATGAATATTTAATAATTGTTATTTCAATATTCATATTTCAAAGAATCAGTGTCAACCAATGATTCTGCCCAAGGATTTTTATCACTATATTAAACGTGCACAGTGAGTTGATTTTCCAACTCTTCTGATGTCTCTCATCTGCTTTCAGTTTTTTTTTTATTTTCTTTTTCCCACACACCAGTCATATGAGCCAGAACCAGTGCTAAAGCAAGAGAACTATCCTTTGGTACGGTCCACAGAGATTTCTGTTCGAATGAAGAAACTTGAAAAAGAGAGAGCAAATAAATAAATGCATGTGTGATATGGACACCCAGAAAGTTTTCCTGACAAGGAATGTAACATCCCTGAGCCATTGACCCGCAGAAGAGAAGACAAAATGCTACAATGTGATAAAGCAATCGACGTGACAGCCACTCAATCATAGAGGAGGTTTTTCTGGCTCCAGGTTGTACTTGAATGTTTGTCTACATGACTTGAACTATTCATATTGTGGAGGGGCCTGCCCACCACTTCCAGCAGCTGTAAAGAAAAGCCATGACACCTCCTGTAACGTGAGCTTGCTGGAATGTAGCAGCAGACAAAGAACTTCCCAAGCTTGAAACCCCTTCCCCTAATTTACATCCCTCTAATCCCGCATTTGCTCTAACCTATATAAGCATGTTCTAACCAGAAACCAGGGCTCAGTGCTTTGAGGAAGAAAATCCCAGCTGAGACCACGTGTGCAGTAAATCTGCCTAAAATACTTCCAAAGAGTGCTCGCTTGGTTTCTCCCGAAAAACTATAACAACAGAGTTAAAGATATATATATATATGTGTGTATATATACATATATATATATATATATACACCTATACGTATAAAATCTTTTCACCTATTTTTGCTTTTGAATGCAAATGTATCATTGTAGCTTGGATATAAAAGAAGTAATGTTTTTCATCCAGTCTAAAAATTTATACCTTTTGATAAGTGGCTAGTCTATTCACATTTAATGTAATTATTTATGTAGTCAGTTTTACATTTCCTATCTTGGTATTTATTTTCTTTATTTCCGTTGTCTTTTTTATTACTACCTCATTTAGTGTTAAACAAACACCTGGCATTGTGTTAATTCCCCTGTTGATTTATTAAACTATATTTGGAGTTATTCACTTTATAGCTGTTATACAAATTAAATACACACATTTGAATTTCAAATGTCTAATATTTTTCCTCTATCAATTCCCCCTGTACTGATAATAATTCTGGACACTTCACTTGTAAATTATGATGATTAGTGATTATTACAAAACAATGGTAAAGATATTAAGGCAAATATATAAGAAAGTGTTCTTGGTATTAATATGGCACCAACATGGAAAAGATAAGGTGGTCAATAATTTGAAACAATAACAATATGCAAGAAGGTTTTGATCTCTTTTTATACCAGTAAGAAGATAGAAGTATGACTAATGGTAGAAGCTACAGAACTCATTTCTGCTTAAGAAAAGACATAACTAGCTGAAGATAAATATTAAATTATATCATTGGTTTCTATCACTAGAGGTGTTTAAATAAAGATTAATTAAAAAACAATTAAGTTTGAAGAATAATTAAGTAATCAAAGCAAAACAAAGGCAAAATGGTTTCAAAAAGCTAGAACTAGAACAGAAAGTGGGATTTAAGTAGTGTCCCTTAAGAACTGCTTTAAAATAGTGGAATTCTCCCCATCTATACTAGATATTAGATGGTCTTGACCACTTGCCAGATCCAAGAGACGGGCTTTTAGTGTAAAATATTCTTGAATTTGACCTTGAACTATGAAGCACAACTTTTCTTAAGAAGTGGTTGAGATAGATATTTGACTTTGGGTTAAAATTTCACTGTAATTAGTTCTATTAAAGATCAGGGCTTATCACTATTTATTGTTATTAAATGATAAAGCAGTTACATGTGATCACTTTTAGCTAGGTAGTAGTTGTAAGATAGTTTCATTTCTTGTGTATGGATGAATTTAACCATACCTCTACATTCTTCTTCCTGTCAGTAGAGTTATGTATCCTGTTGCTAAAATACATGCTAAGATTGATAGCCATTTAAAACATAAAGAACAAAATCATGATTTGATCTTAAAAAGTTACTGCATGTTCAGGAAAACAGGGAGTGTGATCACTGGGTGCAAATTTGATAATTATGAACTAAATATTCATCATTATAATAATGACTATAACTCCCGATTTTCTTGCAAAGTAAGAAATAAATATTCGATTTCAGAAAGAAATATGTCCTTGAGATGCTCTTTAACTTTCGTTGTAATAATCTAGTAGTGGAATATTGCTCACTATGGTGAAACTGAAGGCAGAAGTCGTTGCCAAAATCCCAGAATAGATGAAAAGTTAGTGCATGTATTCTGTGTATCGAGTACAACTATTAAAACATTTAGTCTTCATTTAATGTGCAATGTTTTCTTCCTTTAATAGTGATATTAATGCTAGCACAATGGTGCATACTATATTTAATGACAAGATCGATGAAATACAGTGAAATAAACTCAACAAGCTATTATTATTACCCAACAGATGTGTATTTCAAAAGTTACCCTCTTTGTGATGATTTTTTGCATAGTTTCAAACAGAATTTTTTTGTTCTTTCAAGATATAATATTCTTCTTGTAAAGAACCTTGACTTTTTTCTTTTTGGATTTGGCATCTACTTAACCACATATATTCCTTGTGTGTAAAAAAATAATCTATAAACAATAGTACATTTTTATTAGATTAAACCTATCTTGAAAACATTTATTGTTTATTCTTGCAATTTCATCATTCAAAAATATAGCTGGGTAATTTCCTATCTGTATTGGTTTCATGCATATAATTTCCATGAAATAAGTTCATATGTATTAATATAGTTAAACTTATGGTTTATTATTGTGTAAATCTGAATATATACTCTCTCTCACGTGTAGAGATAATTCAACCGTATGTTCACTTAAGAACATTCTTGTCATTTCAGTACACACACACACAAGCACACACATGCACAGAGGAAGGAAGAAAAGCTGGAAGGCAGCAGGAAGAATGGACTAGAGAAGAAGTATTTTATTTATTTAACTGTTACTCACTGGTCCAAGTCATGAACCCAGGTCCTTGTATATAAACTGCATCCCATGTATATAATGACAGCAATATATTTTTAAGGTAAGTGACAGAAAACAAAGAATGTAGAATTAAAGATTAAACAAGAGGTAGTTTAACTGCTACATTCTAGGCAGTGTTTTGGATCATTTATACAGGTCTTCTATCTTTACAGAGATGAAACTGTGAACTTAAAATGACTTTAAGCTTCAAAAAGGAAATTATCAATGAGACACAAGTAAACTATGGGAAGTGTTGAATTTGACTATGACCCTGAATATCTTCAAGGTATCAATGGTTACATATTTCAAGCTCATCAAATTGTGCATGTTTCCTGGTTAATTATACGCAGTTCTTTATCAATTATATATCAATAAACCCAATGAAACACAGAATGATTGTATTCTTTTTAATTATATGGAAAATACAAACTGATTACTTATGTTAAATTAATATTTTTATTTCAGTTTTAAGGAATATTCAGTTTTCCACTTGAATTAATCTGAGAGTAGTCTCATTTGACATTTAAAACTTCAGTGACTAGTGCTTAGTGAGAAACAGAAGTCTATTTTTAGGGAACTTTTTCCTTGCAAAACATAAAAAAAACTCAGCAGTTTGCTCAGAGCTTGATTAAATATAACTCAGATTCAATAAGGAAAGAAAACATTTACTCGATGAAATTCTTTAAAGATATTTCCTTTCTCAGGTTACTAAAGAATTGTGATTTAATTCTTAGTCATGTAGTTAGTATATGCCGGATTCCTTTGGGAACAATTGAGATTCTCTTGTGGGATTATATAGTATGTTCCTAAATTTTACTTTTCCTTGGAAGGTGAACGTTAAGGAAAATAATTAATCAATGGTTTATAATGTATCTCCTGAGTAAATTTTCAGGGGTAAAATTCCATTAAATTTTTGTTAACCTGCACATCTAAACTTACAATGTTTTGTAAATCAAAGTTACCTCAATTAAAATATAAAGGATATAAAGAAGTCCTCCCCCAAGTTTTTCCTGTAGTCAAGTATGTCAAGTATTTATATAGTGCACATAGTTTTAAAACTGTACAAAACAGAATACAATTACTCTTACATAATAACAATTTATTTCAAGATTTTATGGATTCACTTTTTGTATAGAAACTACTATTCTGAGGTAGATATTATAGAGAGTGCAATGACCTTGGTGCATAATAAATTATAATAAAACTATGTTATCATCTGAGGGTTAACTGAACATGTGCCTCAAGACTACAGTAATATGGAAATGGCCAAGTCTGGGGTCAATGATATAGGGATAGCATTTAAAATATGAGAAACAACTTTCCCTTGAATATCGTACTTCACAAATTTTCATTTGTTTTCAGATTTTAGTCTAGAACATTTTATGATTATTCTCTCCCCACTACCTCCAGACTATCTTAATCTGTGATGCAGCACCACGATTCCCTACATGTATTGTGGTTCTCTCCACCTATCACGATATGCGTCATGTCTAATTGTTACTGTTTGTTCATTTTTATGCATCATCTCCACTTTGTAACCTGTGTTAAGGCAGGGACTATGGTCACATTGGTTGTCATTTTATCTAGACAACATCGTATGTGGCAATTTGTAGAAACTGAACATTTATTGACTGTATGCCAAATGAGTAAATTATTTATTTATTTAATATTTCTTCCCCTCAAAGGCAATGAATCGTCTTATACATTTTTATATTTCTTACTCTATCAAGCTGTCCTTTTAAAATGAAGCTCCTATGATAACATGAAAATCCTTGCATTCTATGAAAATCCTTTGAAATGACAGAGTAAACCCATATCACAATAAAACTGGAAAGAAATTCATGTTGAGAATCCCTGAAAGCTAGAATACAGGTAATGTTGCATATATAGCAAAACAATACTAAAAGGAGAAATTAGCAAGAGAAGAATGTATCTAAGTAGGAAGAGTTTGGGGCCAATCCGAGATGAGGCAAAGTCACATCACTAGCCAGAGCAGCAGAGCACAGGAAGCCCTAGAACCTGCTGCTTAGACTTATGCTGACCAAGGCATGCAGTCAAAGACTGAAACAGTGAATAGGATGCTCAGAATAAGTTGTGAAAAGATGCTCTTAGTGACTGCCTTCAGAGGGAACCACAGTATCTGGGAGGTCACACTCCCTTCATTCCCATAAACCTTCACCTGTTGAAACTAAAAAAAATAGTCAATAAATTTGAGTTATAGCAAAACATTAAAAGTGAAACCCCAAACTTATAAAAAAGAATTTGTATCCTAGAAAATGCAATTCAGAAAGCCAATAGGAAAACTATACATAACAAATTCAGAGAGATGTGAAACTATTTCATTGCGAACATCTGAAAATTAAAAAAATGTCTATTATAAAAGTAAAACAAATTTCCACATAGAAGGTAGAATTCCAAGATCCCCCTCTTACCAAGGGTTTCTGTCTGCAATCTTAGTGACTGTGATTATATTTTGTTGTTGGACAAAGGGGATTTTGTAGCTGCAGTTAAGGTTAGTAAGCAGTTAATTTTTAGTTAGTTGAAAGAAAGATTATCCAAGTGACTGCCATCTGATGACATGAGTGCTCTGAAAGCACAATTATTTCTTCATCTGGTGGCACAAGTCTAAGTCCCAGCTCCGTGAAGCTAGAGGACAACTCAGGAACGCTTGAATATGTGAGACTGGAGTTGACTTTGGGGACTCAGACCAAAAGCTAATTGTTAACAAACAAGCAGGAACAACAGTCCTTTTACTTCAAGGAGCTAGATTACAACAACTCTAATGAGATTTACAGGGGTTTCTTCTCTAGAGCCCCCAAATAACGGCTTAACCTGACTGACACCTTGATTTCAGCCTGGTGAGACTCTAATGAGAGAAACTAAGTAGAGCATTATCTAATAAGTAGATAATGTTCATTATTTATTCAAAATTTAATTCAATAACTAGCATACTTCACAAATGTTTGTCAGTTAGTATTTTGTTAAGGAGACAGATTATTACCTCCTCTTAAATTTTCATCATGTCATCTAGTCCTTATGAGACTTAAAGAAATTAGTTCTGTATTTTTCCTAAAGGTGAATAAGAACTTGTTATTTTATTTTTATTTTTTGTAATTGCCGCTAAGTGATCATACCTAGATATCTCTTCTAATACGTCAAGCAAATCAAACACATGTGAAAATCTACTGGAATGGAGTATTTCTTTCATGCATTATTATATTTTCCTGGATAATCACTTATAACTATGCCTTTTGACATAGTAATTTTACTACTTCAAATTAATTTTCTCATTTTTTGAGACTATTTTTTCACCTCATATTAGCTCCATAAATTTTTCCCCTACCAATATGCTATAGTACTTTCTCATCTTAATTTCTCCAATTCCACATATTTGAGTATTTTTTAAGGAAAGTTTAACTTCTATTTCTTATGAATAACTCAAGCCTAATATGTTTAAATAATTTCATCTGCCTACCTTGCCAGACAATAAATCTCTGACCTTAACACCCTTTATAACTTAAAATCACATTGAATTATACTTTTTCTTTTATTTTCAGTAAATAGTTAATCATGATATCATTTGATTACCTACTTTGAATTGTTTTTCACATTAATCTCTTTTAAACATTACCTGTATGCTCTATCTCTTATACCTGAAAATTTGACAAATTCTGATGAAATTCACCCTCCTGTTTTCCTCTCCTATTCATTTATCCTTTACAAATGTCGCCACTATAATACTATTAAAAAGCATCTTCAATCAAATTGACTCCTTACTAACAACACTACTCAGGCTTCTTGTCTAAACAATATTCAAATTTTTATATCTGCAATTCAAAAGCTTCTATAATCTCTACTTCTCTTCCAAGTTTATCTAAAATTTCACTTTTGAATATTCTAATACAGTTAAATTATAACTTATCAAATACTGTATACTGAATTATCTCATTTATATTACATATTGATTCAATTTAAAAGAATTTAAAAATGAGTTTTGTCTTGTAACAAAATTTCTTCCTTCCCCAAAATCCATTTCAAATGTCATCTAAATCAATAAAATTTTCCTTATATTTTAATATTCAATTTCAATTATTTTAACTAAATTCTTAACTCAAACTTGGCCCCTTGTTCCCAAATTTCCATGTTAAATTATAGAGAATACGATTCTTCATCAAGGGAGTCAATGTAATCTTTATTTGGTTGAATCAAACATAACTAGGAAAATTGGTAGTTAGTAGGAAAATTTCATAGAAATTTGGAAAATGTTCTATTATTTATCAAGAATAAATTATGTTGACTATAATTTATAGAAAGTGGTTATATTTCTCTTTGCAGAGGTAAATATCAAATGTGCATTCAGGATAAGCATCTCTCTCTTCTCCAAAGGAGAGAAACTTCATCCAAGTTAGCTTTAAGGATAATTGACAATGATCTCATCAAGTGTGACTAGATCTGCCATGTCTTATTGATTTTATGTGAGAAAGCAATTCATTAGTGTTTGGAATAAATTCATTAACGATATGCTAAATTATAATGAAACATCAGTACTAATAGTACACCTTAAATGACTTTGCTTTAAGTCATGAAAATCTAAAAAAATCCAAGCATCACAAACTTCATAACAAATACTGCCAGCCCACTTACCTAAAAATTATTTTACTAAAATTGAGAGGTATTATTTTTATTTAATGTTTGAAAGAAAATATATCAACATTCCTTAAGATGGTACAACTTATATATGCATAATCATAGGTATTATGTATATGTACATAAACACGTACCTTGTTTTATCCTAATTATGTATATATAGTGTTTTTTATCATAATTAGACAATACTGTATTTTATATTTTAAAGAAAGGTAGAGGCAGGAATGAAGGTGAATAGGCAGGTAGGCAGAAAGTGAGAGGAGGAAGAATCATTCGTTTATTTTTATTTAGTTGTTCATTTGGTTTTTCTTCCCAAGTCTCAAACCTGGGTCTTTGGGATGTGTGTGGATCACACACAGTGAATTTATCCAGTAGGCCATATGGGTGTACTTAATTAACATCAGTTTTATATATAAGACATTTTAAATAATGTATTTTGTTTCCAAATGCCTGGAAACACATCTTAAATTCAGCTGGAAACCTAGTAACTTAGAGCCATATATTTCTTCAAGACAATCTCTTTCTATTGGCCATATCTCTGTATCTGTATGTTTAAATTTCAAATGTCATATAGTTTCTTTGCATCCAATTCTGTTACTCTCTGATATTTGTCTTCTATGAATACAAAATAATTTTTCTAAAGGGCAAATCTTGTTATTTTTCTCCCTTTTAAGTGGCTTCCATTTGATTGGAGGGGAAAAAATCAAAATTCCTGTCTTAACATTTAAGTATTTCAAGAACCAATTTTTGCATTCCTTTCACTCCCAATCCTGTTCAGAACTACATTCCATGTCATAACTAATTAAAGCTCTCCACAGTCACTATATATTCTATCATAGTTGCCTCCCTCTGTATAATATATAAGCTCTACTCTTAACCCACCTCTCTCCTTCCCTCCCTGACCCATGTGTCTATTAAGAATCTACTGATCTTTTAAGTTTTGATTAATATACCACACTCCAAACAAATATGAATTTTCCTATCCTCCAAAGAAAATTAACCCTCGCTTTCTCTATAGATCTGCCACTTACTTTACATTTTATAATTAATTTCCTATCTCACATGACTGCTATGAAACTACATGATATAATGTCTGTTATATAGTATAATCAGCATCACAAAAATTAGCCAAAATTGACTAGTTAATGAATATATTTTCTCATATAAGAAAATTTACATGTAGAGATAACATTCCTTCAATGGAACATTGTAGATGTCTTGATGATTAGTATCTTCAAATTGTATATTAGCAACATTGCAAAAGTAAATATACATTATAAGAAAAAACAAAGCTAATATCAAAACTCATCTAAAATTTCTAATATGCTAAGCACAATCCAAATACTTTATGTGTATTGATTCATTTGTATCTCTAACCTTCATTCAGTTCCTTGGTAATAAAATTCTTTGGAGTTCACTTGTTTAAACCAAGTACTTCAAATAGTGCTTGACCATGGTAGATTTAGATCATGTAAATAAACTTTATCTGTGTTTTCGGAGAAATAAAAAGCTATGTTGCTAGTTATATCTTCAACATTCTTATAAACTAAATTTCATGTTATTGAAGTTTGGTGTTTATATTTCTCTTCCAATATAGTCTGATTTAAAGTATTGTGAGAAATTTTAGAAAAGAGATAATTTTCATTGAGCATTTTAAAAATTATAGTTAATATAGTCTTATTACAAAATGTGCCAGTTTCAAAAGATATCTCATGCATTGAACTTCCTACCTTTAACATATGGGAATTTGTTTTTCCTTTGTTTCAGAGTTCTATAAAATTATGCTTTGCTTTTTTTTTTTTTTTTTTTTTTTTAAGGAAAGGTGCAGCCAGGAACGAAAGCAAGCAGTGAGGTAGGCAAGAAGAGAGACAAGGAAAAAAACCCTTTTTATTTATTTATTTTTCAGTTTGAGTTACACATTTTGGTTGTTCCCCCTGACCCCAGGACTTGAACTTGGGTCTTTGGGATACTTATGGACTTAACTTGACCAGAGGCAGTGGACCTAACTGCTGTGCTATGCTGTGTGTTTTCTTCTTAGATTTTAGTTCCAGTGGGCTAGAGTCTCATTTTCAGGCTCCTTTCTGTTGGATAGGAAACAGACTTAATGGTGAATCATACAGACAAGAGCAACGCCCAACACCCAAGAACAGTTCATTAACAAAATGGGAAGACCTGAATTTTCACACTTACTTAACCACCATACTCAGACTACTTATATAATCTAGTACACAAAGAAAAATCGTAAATTATTTCACATGACTATTACTTTTCTTTTTATTGTAACATCTAAACAATTATCTAATATTCAAAGGTCTAAGAAATCTCAACAAAGTTGTTTTAGGAAGGATTGTCTATTAAACTTTTTAAACAGTGCATTGTGCATTTAACACTCTGAGTCCATTCTCCACACTTCACCTACTGTGCAAGAGACTCACCATTAAGCTATCTGAACAGGGTCCCTTGTCAGTAGGTTTCAATTGGGTTCATCAAATAGAAGGAACTGGTAAGAAATTAAGGGGAGTGGTAAGTTAGATGTTGGAGTGCTTGCTCTTTTGCCTGTGTTTCTGCCAGTTTGACATAGGTCGAGTGTCTCTCTCAAACACAGAGCTCTTGTCAGGATGCCTCTTCTACAACTACAGGTACTTCCTCTTGGGTAGTTTCACCATTTCTTGGTTTCCCTCAACTCTCTTTCTAAAACATTGTAAGATGCCCTTTATTAAACCTTAATTTTCCCATTTATGTGCACTATATATGGTTCTTCTTAGGACCTTGACTGATGGAGCAAGTGATATGAGATGTGAACTTGTGGAAACGAATCTTTTTCATTGGTTCTTGGATTGCTTACTCTAATATTTGATGTGTGTGAATAACATCCTAGCTGGTGAAAATGTGTCCTTATAAACCCAGGAAATCGTTATTCTTACTCAAGTGGCCCAGAAAGAAGCAGTGAATAAAATGAAGCAAAAAACAGGACTGAAAGCTCAAGTGATGGTGGTATGTAGTTGCTATAGAAACAATAGTGATTATAATGATTATGGGTCAAGTGATTGCTTTTGATGTTCCCAAAGAGTACACACAGAAAATGTCAAATTGAAGGTCTGTTAAGATAAATTCAGAACATTGGTGGAAAGTCAGACAGTTCCCATGTAGCTTTGAGATAGATCCTTTTCTGCATTAAATAAGAAAGATCATGCTAAGGACCAAGTTTGGATTTTAATTTTAAGTATTGCAGAATTTGCAGCTCTGATTAAATATAAAATCCTATCAGCTTTCTGATATTAATATAAGGCACTAGTGGGAAGCTGTAGATCTTAAGATGCAGGATAGAAATATTTAGGCAGATATAAATGAAACTTGGAACTTTGATCAACAAAATCCCTGGGACTTTTCTTTGTTGCCAGAATCAGCTTCTTTTACATAACTTTTATAGCCTTACTGCTGTCTAAGGAAACCGGCCTTACCTGAATGAAGCTTTTCAATAATAACTACAAGGTTATTGCAAGGTAGTTGTGATTCTATTTTCCATCTGTAACAAGAAATAGATCCCAGTATAGCCTAGATGAACAAGATCAAGACTAAAACAAATAAATACATACATAAGTTTCAAGACTGCAGTTTGTATTAGCGGGAGTACAGGGTACTTGTATGGGATCTTCTTTAAGGATCAGCTTTCAAGAATAAAAAAAATTGATTTGACCTTGCTGATACCGAGGCATTCTTCTTGGTTTAGGATTCAGTGAGTTGACTAGAACACTTAGGTTTTGGTGCAGTAGTTTTTATAATTTTCAGTTTTAAGTCAATGATGTTATAATGTTAGACTTTCCTTGGTATACTATTTATGCAGGGAGATGATAATCATGGAGAGTACCTACTGTGTGTGATCCGGCCTACTATGTTCCCATCATTCCTCATGTGAGGACATGATTTCATCAAGTACAGGTGTGCATTAGTGAGCTGAACACAGCAATCTTGGAAAATCTCTATGGTGACTATTCTTTGTAGACCAGATATTGTGCTATAAAATTAAACTATCAGAACTCATTGGAATATGAAATTGTCATTATAGAGACCAGGTAGGAATAATTAAGATGAGGTAAATATAATTATTACAACAAGCTGGAGCAGTGATTTCTCAAACTTGGCTGCATATTTTACTAAACTTGAGTGTTTAAAAAAATACTGATTTCTAGATGTTCCTACTTGCTGACTATTAGAGAAAAGGAAATAAAAATAACAATGAGATATCACTTTACACCTGAGAGATTGGCTATTACCCAAAAGTCTGGAAACAACAAATGTTGCTGAGAATGTGGAGAAAAGGGAACACTTTCACATTGCTGGTGAGAGTACACATTGGTGCAACCTCTGTGGAAAACAGTATGGAGATTCTTCAAAAGTTGAATATGGAAGTCCCATATGACTCATATGCATGGATCTGTGGTGGTGGTGAACTGATTACAGAATTCAGAGATGTGAATAGACTATGTATTAAACTTATTTGTCATAAGGAGGCTGAAATAGTCTAAGTCTTGTACGGAGATATCTCCATCATGTAGATTATCAGTCTCTTTTTTCAGTTCACAGTGTAAATAAGTCATCTCATTAAAATTAGCATCCCTTGTCTCAGAAAGAGATCAGCTGCCTGTGAGGACACAGGATGCACACACAGTCACAGGTGTGCATTATCAAAGTCTTCTCCAGTATAATTCATAATACAATAAGGTTTAAAGGCTAGCAGGATAAAGAGATATCCAGACTTTTTAGTGGTTATTGCATAGTGATTTGGAACTCACGGTGATCTCTGGATCAAATACCATTGTGGTTTGCCAGACAATTGGGGAATTCTAGAGGTCAATGAGGTAACGAAATTGTCCCAAATAAGTCCAGGGAGTCCTCAAATCCATTCTGTGCTGTCTTCCTAGTCTCAGGACAAATAATAAAAATATAACTGGAAGAATTCCCATGTTTTTCTCCTCACCTATAGAGTAAGCATTATTATGGAAGAAAAAGTTACATGAAAACTCTGGCCCACCCTGTCTTCCCTGATAGGACAATAGATCACAAATAATATTGCACACCTAGGAAACAACAATGATTCAGACCACCATCACAGAAAGATAGATGCAGGGATGCTGAATCTTACCACATTTCAATTTATCTTACCCAGTTGGGTGGTACAAAAGTAGATGAGTCTCAAAGAATGAATGTGAAATATGAGCAATTCAGTTACATGGTGATGCTAATATCAGTTGACACTCTAGGTAGAATATTTTTACTAAAGTAAATTATCAGATATGCAGGTAATGAAAATGCAAATTCTTTCTTATATTTATTCCCATAACAAAAATAATAAGAAGCAACTTGGTTTTATATGTAAGAGATAGCAGTATACATTTACTGTACTGCTATAGGCTTATATCAGCTCTTGTGTGCTCTAACATTTTACAGCCTAGAGGGACTGATTTTTTTTTGATGTATCAAAGGACATCATGTTTTTCATTTATATTGAAAATATCATGTGAGATACATATAATGATTAGGAAGCAGTAAACATTCTAGATACCCCAATAGGAATCATGCATGCCAGAGGATATGAGAGAAAATCTGTAAATGTTTCAGGACCTGTCATATTGGTATACTTGCTAGGAATTTGCAGCTCTTTATCTTATTGCAAAATGGTTTCTAAAGTGAGAGATGAGTTCCTTCACCATCTATCACCAAGAAAGAGTCACTAGACATTATGGTGTCTTTGGATTTCGAATAAGAATAATTTTGAATAATTTTGAATAAGAAGAATAATTTTTATGCTATTATATAGTTGAAGAGATCTATGTCACTATCAAGAAAAATGAATTGTGCCCTTTGCTACAATCTGGATGGAATTGGAGGGGATCATGTTGCATGAAATAAGTCAAAAAGAAAAAAAGAAATACAGGATGGTTTCACTCATATGTGGAACAAAATGAATTGAAACATGAACACACAAATTCCAGCAGAAATAACAGAACTCAGGACTAGTTATTGGACAGAGCAGGAATAAAGGAAAATAAGGGACAATAAGGGACGCTGGAACTCTGACTGTGGGTGTGGTGTGAAATATAGACAGAGATGCAATTTCAAAATCTTAAATGGAATTTAGTGTTGAGAACTAAAGAAGTAACAATTTAAAAATAGAAGAAAGGAAAAAAAGAAAATATAGAGAATATTTTGTGATATAAAAATTACATAAATCCAAATTCAATGTCCATAAAGCCACCTTTATTGGAATGCAGCTATATGCACACTTTCGTGCTGCTACTAAGATGCATATTTCTGATATATTGTATGACCCACAAATCTAATTTATATATATCTCACTTTATAGAAAAATTTGCCTCTCCCAGCAGTAAAAACAACAGGGATTGAATGACCTATATTAGTAAGGAATGTAGTCTGGAAATTCAAGCAGGTCTAAGAAGAAATTATGACTCAAAATCAGAGTTTTATATTGAGTCCAAATTCTCTTTTTTCCAGGGATAATGCTTTCTGTGGCTCATAGACGTTTCCTGCCTAGGTTGATCTGGATGTTGTCACAATCAAATGTCACACCTGCCAACTTTAAAAATGCCTGTTAAAAATTTCCTGAACTGTTTCTAGAATCCAAACTCCTGGTAATAGAACACAAAGTAAAAGTTTAACCTAATTCTCATGATAATTTGAGCATTGTCTAATTCACTAAATCATAATGTTGGAGGTGCATTTCAGCTTTCCTATGAGAACTAGTGAGTAAGGATAGAAGGACAAAGCAAATCAGGTCTGGGAAAAGCAAGTACTGTGCACAAACAAGTAGCTTAGACAAATGAAATAACTTTCCTTTTGTTTCACTGCCTTTTTGTACCACAAGTCAGGCTTCATGAGGAGTTCTCTATGAGCACCTTATGTTGGAGGAAAAATTATGTAGATAGCTTCTATATTATAGCTACACTCAAGGAGGCCTGAAAGTTACAGAAAAGGTAAATCCTAGTGAACATAAATTGTGACAGTACCTCGGCTCGTTCTCTTGATATGAAAGGAGAGACCATCTAAGGAAAATGTCTATGTTAACTAGTGGCTGAAATGTTTAATATTTTAAAAATAATGAGAATTGGCAGAACTGGTGATATGCCTGAGCAAGAGGAAATCAAATAGACTTTTGGGTATAAGCAACCATAATGAAGAGATTTGTGTTTACTATAAATGATTTTCAGAGGAGTTTTTAAATAAAAGGATGGAAGAAATTTAGCTTTCAGATGTATGTCACTGTCTTTTTCCCAAATATCTACCTGCTTGCTTTAAAGATTCACATATGAAGTAGCCAAGAAACTTGGCATAAAGATCATGCATGATTTCTATGACTTGAAATTCTCCTTACCAAGACTTTCTGGCTATTGCCACTCTGAGTCTTACTTGATAACCCAGAGATCAATACTGATCATCTAATTTAGTATTCTTTCTCAAAAGAATAGTCACTCATCTGTAGACTGGATGATTATAAGTACTCATGAACACAGAGGGACAGGCATATATATATGAATGCAAATATGCCTTCCTGCTGGTAACAATTCTTCCAATGACACTTTCAGAGACTTTCAGACATCCATGTTTATCATCTGTCATATAATATCATCGCTAATTAAAGTGTAAGTTACCTATTTGTGTGACAATATGGTAAAGAAAACAATGAGCTGACGTTCATGGAATTCACTTACGAGCATATATTCATGATTCAATTGCAGTTGGATTTATAAAATGGTTAAAACAGGCTGCAAAAAAACTCAGTTATATTACTAACTAGGAAGTAAGTCTCTCAAGGCCATGCATTCTCTGTTCTTCATGCCATGTAAACCATAAACCAGAGAACACTATACATTATCTCCTAAAACTAGAATATGTAGACTAGAGAAATTAAGAGGTTAGGTGTAGGAGTGTTCTCTTTTTACTATTACAGACAATACATCACTAAATGACTTTATTTTCCTTCTCCATAACCTTGCTCTTAGTGACTTTACAAGTCTTAATGTGCAGGGAAGAAATGCATATATAGGAAACACACATATTTCTCTAAATAAGAAATTGAAAATGCTGTCTGTAGTCCTCATACCAAACATAGAAGAAGGTCACTTTCCAGGTGAAGTGATGAATCTTTGTTAATAAGAAGAAAGTCATATCTGCTATAATGAAGATAATAATGTTTAGAACCAGAGGACTCACTATTTTTTAGTACCTTTCATTTGACACTGGTCACTCGAATAACGATAGGACCGCAAAGAATTCAGATCCTAGGAATTAAAGTCTGGGCTACTCCACTTGGTAAAGAATCCTTCCCATTTAGGCAACTACAGAGGATAGCATTAAGTGGGTATTGAAAGAAGGAAATTGGACTGTTAATGTAATGTTTATATCAATTGTTCCTTTCCTGTCTTTATGTGAAGAAATGATAATGTCTAAAGTTATTAATGCTAGGTAGAATTATGTCTATAGTGCTATCACCCCATGATTAAATGAGTACTGATGATGCTTTGTATGTGCACACAAGTTTTTCATCTAGAAAAAGATAAAAGGTAGATATTCAGAAGTGCAAGAGTGGTATGGGCCAGGTATGTTTGTTTGCTTCTTCAGATCTTGTCTTCTGTTTTATCACCCATTTCCATTTCTTGGAAAGTTTACTGGATAGGTTGCATCAATGACTCTTTCACCCCAGGGTTGGATTTTACTAATGGGAAATACCTGCAACAGACATAACAGAGGAGTAGATTGTGAACAGGATATATAATCCTCTAACTCTTCCCAAGTCTGTTAAATATCACAAAACCTTCTATGGAGTCTAATAAATAATGAGGCGGACAGGAAATTTTCTACTACCTTCTAGGTACTTCTTGGGCTTCTCGATCAATTAACAGACAGATTGGTAAGAGAAAAGAACAAATTTAAATGTAAGTATGGAGAATCTACATGAATATATGTTCTAACATCAGTAGAGCAAAATGAGAATATGCATACACATACACACACATACACACACACATACACTGTGTGTATGTGTGTGTGTATATATATGTATGAGTTAAGGAATAGGATAGGGGAGCGCCTGGGGTTTCAAGGAGAAAGAAAGGAAATTTAAATGACAAGGAGAGGGTAAATCATATGACAAAAGATAGATGCTATGTGTGTCAACTTTATTCTGCTATATAGAAAACTTTCTCTGATAAAAAGCTTATTTAGCAAAAGTCCTAATGCTGGGAAATAACTACAATTTTCTTCTAGGTAGTTAAGGGAGGGGTAAGACTTTCTCATGAGTCTGTAGACCTTTACTGATCTCAGGTTGAAATAATCCACATGCCAAAATGACATGTCCTGGGGAGGCCTGTTCTGACTATCTTGGGGTGACTTATCCTTCACAACAGTAATTATATTTTTCCAGATTCTAGTAATTACTCCATATTCTTAGTTCTTTAGATTTATGAATATTAACACATCATAGCTCTTGATAGTCCTGAGGCTTTCACTTAATAACTTTCTGGGTTTTCATAATCACCCACATTTTGTAAATAGTCCTTTCATTAATATTTTCTCAGATATATTTCAAATATACCCAGATTAAGGGTAAAATTTGCTTCTTGTGGAGAATGAATGATACAAGCACAGACTAGGAAAAAATATTGTATGTTATATATTATTCTTATTTTTACCTCTTAACTCTAAAATATTAAAAGTTCCAGGTAAAATAGATGTCATTGCCTTAGAAAATGTCACTGGTACCATTTTTCCCCTTAGCAATTCAGTCCTAGTTTTGATGAGACAGTAATAAGAGAATAAATGGATCTTCTTTGTCTTTTTGTGAATGCTTTAGAAAAATGACCTTTAGAAGCAGTGCACAAGAATATAAATGCAAGCTACCTCTAAATATTTTTGACAAGCTTAGAGCACTCATACCTCTATTGCTTATAGAAGCATTTTTCTGAAAATAGTTTCTATTTAAATGTTGCTAATAATTATAATTACCATGTAAAAATTTGATTTTCATGATTTGGTATGTTTTAAATTATAGTTTTAAAGAATTTAAATATTTTGGCAAAACGGCAAAAATTTTATTTGAATGAGAAATTCATTGAGACTGCTAAATAAAAATAAAAAATCTAGGTTTAACTACAAATTTAGATCACTTTTCTCAGTTGTTTGCAATAAAACTGACAAAAATTAGAAAAAATAATGAATATATCAAGTAACACTTCACTGGCAAATAGCACTGCATGTTATAACATTTTATACCAACATTTTAATCATTTCAATGTGATAATTTATATATAATTTTGTAAGACTATTTGTGTTTCTTTAATGTTTGTTTTCTTTTGACATATTTGTCAATGTTGAAAAACACATCTAAAGTGAAGTTTGTGCCTCTATAATGCAGGTACAATATGCTTTAAGTACTGAGGAGTTTGCCACAACTATAGTAAAATCATTTTTACTTTTCATAGATAACTTCTACATAGTTTACCCTATATATTTAGTTTTCAAATACCAGTTGAGAAACATATGTGGAATGATCTCTAAAACATGCCATGAACATTTTCATTACTTTTATATAATGACTCCACAATGACTAACATCAATAAAGCTGTTTACTTAAGAATCTTTAAGATCAAGTAGATGGATGCCATTCAAGGGTATTCTGGTATCTCTAGTAGCAGTTACATGTGGATTTATCTCTACAGAAAAGAAAAATGCTTAGTACGTAGAAGCTCATAGTAAACTTTATAAAGTATTGATGAAAATAGATTTTTTTTAACCAGGTTGTTAAGATACATTAAGACAAGACAAGATATTGCTGCGTTTCTTTTAGTCTTCCAATTCTTTACATTGGATTTCCATTTTCTCAGTCCTTAGTCCTTGCAGGAAAGAATTCAAACAAGACACAGGTATATGAAAAGGAAGATTTATTTCAGAAGATTTAATTTCAAGCAAAAACAATGGAGGTCTATTAAAGAGAAAGTACATCCTCAGGGAGGAAGACAGGCTGGACCCAAGTCGGGTATTTAAAGAAACAGTACTTGCTCAGAGAGGAGTATGGGCCAGAGGTGGATGCTGCTCTTATTTTTTATGCTGATTGATAGGCGGAGCTATATAATCAAACTCTTACTGCAATGTTCCTTCCCATAACTACCTAAGTGAAACCCGCAGCGGGGAGAGAGAGGCAAAATCACAATGCTAATTTTGTTACCATGGTGTTATAATGAGGAAGGTCATTTAAGGAGAGATTTTTACTCTCTCTGAGCATGTGATCTATTTGGTTCCTATCAGGTAGACTCCAGAGTGGACTATATGATCACTGGGTTTGACTCCAAAGTTTTTGATTGGGGCTTTTGAATCATTGTAGTCCAGATATTTAAGGCCCTTGGTAACCTCTCTCATATATAATCGACTCAGTGCTTGCTTTTATTATTGGAATAACTATAGCTAACAAATGAAAATAGGGCATTTTAAGTTACATTTGAATTTCAGATAGAAATGTCTATGTATATATTATAACAACATATATATATGATATATGTCTGTCTCATGCACTATTTGAAACTTACCTGTATAAAAATTGTATTTGTTGTATATTTAATTGTTTGATAGTCACATTTGAATGGATTTTCATCATTTTATGTGGCAACTCTAGTTACTGTACACTAGATTACTCCTGGATAGACTTCAGGTCCTGGTCATTAGTTGCTCACTCTCTTTCTTCCCTATTACGGTGAGATTTGTTTTATGTAAAAAAGCTTTTATCCAACTTTTGGGAGACAGGGAAAATATATATGAACAATAAGAGATGTTTTAAAAACATAGTTTATTTTTCTTCCTTACATAAAAATATAGAGGTCATTGCTTTTTGTCACCAAAGTATGCATTTTTAATTGATACATATTTATTTTGATTATAAGTTAACAAAGAAAAAAGTTAACAGTAACTTTCAGTCAATTTAAAATATCTACAACCTTGTTTCTTAATTTACAACATGTTATTCATATGTATAGAAAGGCAGATCTATCATCTATCTATCTATCATCTATCAAGTTTAAAATTACATTAACATGTTTAGGATGTTTGTTTTATATACATGTATTTTTTTTTTTCAGAAATAAGAATTGTCTGTCATTAATCAAGGGAGAATAGATGAGACAAGGAATTTCACTTGTTTTGTTATTTTTCTAAGTTTAACTTTTCTGAACCTTAATTAATTTTTAGTGTCTGATATTTTCTTCAGGAATTTTCTTCAATAAAACTTTGTCACTAAGGCCATCTCTCTCCATTCTATATAAGATAGCAAATGAAATGTTTTTTTTTCCTCTAGAACTCTGTCATCACCTGTGACATCATATAATAATTCATATATTAACATATTTTTAGTGCCTGTCTCCTAATGCTAAAGAGTGGCCAACATAATAACCAAGTTGTTCTTACTTTTTTCCTCTCTTTCTTGCTCTCTCTCTCTCTCTCTCTCTGTCTCTGTCTCTCTCTTTCTCTTTTCTTGCAATATCCCAAGTACCTCAGAGAATGCCTACACATAAAAGGACACAAATCATATTTGTTTAATGAAAGATGAGGTTGACCTATTTCCATACATGTGAGTGACTAAAACAAATTCTGGGTTTTCCTGAAGATTTAAACAAAGTATACCACATTAAAGAACTAGGATAGTGCCTCACTCATGTTATTCAGAAAATTAATGATTTGTTTTATTGTTACTAACACACTGCATACTCCCTGACATGTAGTAATAAATCAATGGATTTTAACACTCTTTCCTTTCCTTCTCAATTTCTTTGATTTATCTCCTATGTTGAATTCCTAGTTTCTCTCATTTACTTTGAACAGAATCAGGAAAATAGAAAAAAACAATGAAAAGACTAAACATGCAAAGTATTAATAACAATGTATTATTTCTAAATCACACATATAATTAAAATGCTTAGCAACAACACGGAAAAATAGAAGGAATATGAGGTATGATATCATTTAAAAATTTTAACATCCGAGGAATACAAGTTAATTATACTATATCTTAGTCAAAGACTTGTACTTTTTGAGTAATAATGAAGTAGAAGAGGTTGCAATTAACAATCTCACAGAGAAGAAAAAATTTTTTAAATAAGTTGATCAATCCAATCCAAGAATGAGAAAAATTTAATGAAAATATTTAAATCCAAATAAAATAGGCAATTTTGACAATTCCAAAAAATCTAATAAAAGATGATCATTCTGAATCAAAAATAGATTATAAACATAGACTGCTTTAAAAAGATACGCCTAAATTAAGGAAAAAAATAAAACATAGAGAAATACAACAGCATGGAAATATACCAGCAGCAACAACAACCACTAGAAAGTGGATATAACTCTGCAAATAACAAGCATGATGTGAACATCATCAATTCTAAATGTGTATCCATATAGTAACATAGCTTCATATCATAAAAGCAAAAATGTATGGAAATAAAAAAAATAGACATTAAGACATTTTGGAGGAACTTCACACTTGTCTTAAAAATAGTATAAGACAAAAACATTAAAGATATAGAAGTTGAGGCAAAAAAAATTTTTTTAAAGAGAGGACGGGAGAGAAGGAAGAGCATTTGAAAGGGAGGGAGGGAAGAAGGGGAACTTTAATCATTCACTTATTCATTCATTCATTCATTCATTCATTCATTTTTGTTTGATTTCCCTGACCCTGCCTCGAATCATGCACCCAGGTCTTTGAAGTTTACATTGGCTATGCCCCTGAGCCAACAGGTTTCACTGACAATATATTTTAAAAGTTGAGATTCATTGATATATAGAGTATCATCAATGACAGCATTAGACCAAGTATTCTTTCTCCACATGTTTAGAACATTTGCTAAAATTTATTATAGGCAGATCAATAAAGCATGTGTCAGAAATTTAAAAAAAAAATCTAATATAATACAGAATGTATTTTCTGACGAGTTGAATTATGTTAAGAAACAACAAAATGATAAATGAAAATACCTCAAATGTCTGAAAAATAACCTGCCATTCTAAGTAACTAGGGTTTAAAAAGTCCCATTGGATATTGGTAAATATTTTCAGCTGCCTGAAAATGAAAATGAAACCCAGTTTATCATGCAGTGAAGATATATTAGAAACAAAAGTGAATATGTTAGATACAAAGTAGTCTCTAAAAGTTATACAAGGACTTTTAGCAGTTCCATGCTCCTACCAAAATCTAGAAAAACAGAAAAATTTAAAAATGTGTGTTTGGGTGTATGTGATTGTGTGTGTAAAGCATTAGCAAGTTAATGAAGCAACCCTGACCCTAACGTAACAAAATTCCAGATAAGGCAAGTCGCTTGGAGAGGTATGACATTAAACAATTTTTATTTTACCCATTTGAGTGTGGTATAAGGACTGAGGATGATACAAATTACCCAGCAGTCTGGAATACAGCAGAACAGAGTTTGGGAGTTTCTAAGGGATACATTTAAAATAAAATCAATTAAAAGCAGAGTAATGAGTATCAAGTTCTATATAAAGAAAGGAAATATAGAGAAATGAGTCCCATCTATTATTCACTTAAATTTTTAACAAAGTATGCCAAGAAAAAAAGCTTAATGATTGAAAGTCAATATGAAAAAACAGAAAGTCAAATTAGACCCATTGCTGAAATTAATACTAGAGTTCCAAAGATTTGAACTAGAAACATTGAGATATACATAGGGAAATATATGAAATATGGTGGCTTCCCTCAATTACTGGAAAGATTACCAAAACATCAAATTAGGTGCACTCCTAATTTGTGGAAGGAGGCCATGTAAAGACCAAGGACCTAGGTTGAGACTCAAGTTGCTAGTGGGGGAGAAAAATTTGAACATCTCAAATAGATATAAGAAAATATTTGATATGTCATGTCATTCATATTTGAAAAAACAACATACAAGAGTTATAAGAAATTTTCTTAACTAAGTACTGTATCTACAAAAATTAAATTTATAATGAAATTTTGGAGAATTCTCCTTTAAGATTGGATAAAATATTCAAAGATAGCTACTCTTACCGCTACCATCAGCTTTTCACAAGAGATTGTATTCAGGATAATACAGCCGAGTAATATGTGAGACAAAGGAATTGAAAAGAAAGAAGTAAAATTGTTATTATTCATATATGGCATATATATGTTCTTAGAAAATAGATAATAATATAAATACTATAAGAATTTCTCTGTGAATTCAGTAATGTATTTGAATATAAGGACAATATAAAACAAAAGAACAAATGAAAATGCGAAATTACCACATATTTAAAAATCACAGATATTTAAAACTATATTAAAAAAATGATATGTAAGGCCTTTTTATAACAATTTCTTAAATTTTATTAGAGAAATTTTAAATGACTTAAAAAAATTGAAGCATAGACCTCAATCATAATATGAAAGATTCAATGCTGTAAAGATGCAATTTCCTTAAAATTATCAATGTATTTAATATAGTCCAAAACTTTACATATATCCAGAACAAATAATAATTGCAAAATAAGTCATACCTAACAAGTAACTAAATAGGAATGTAGATGAAAATCGAAAAATATATACTTATAAAAGAATATATTCAAGAATTCAGTTCACTTAAGAGGTTGAATATCATCAGTAGTAAATAAAATGTCAACTAAAACAATGAGATGCATTATTGCCTTTACGTTAAAGTTGATAATTTCTAAATGATATTGTAAAACTCTCATATATACTGCTGCTGTTGGAAGTTAAACTGCTATAACCACCATGGAAAGTTATTTACATATTTATTGAAGGCTAGCATTCATATTTACTATGACTTCATAATTTATTCTTAAGTATATACTTCAAGAATTGAGCATATGTGTTCACCAAAAGATATTTTAAAAATTTTCATAGCAATGCTATTTGAAATAACCTTAAACTGGAAACAACCCTAATTCTGATTTATGGTAGAAAGGATAATGATACTGTGTATTCATTTAAAAGAATATGAGAGTAAATTAACTACTACATGAGCTAATCTCAAAATATAATATTAAAAATAAGACCATCAGAAAAGAGTACATACTATATAATTATGTTTACACAATCTTGAAAACTAATAAAACTAAATTAAAGCAGAAGGATGGTATTTTTTTAAGGGGAAATTGTCACTCTAAGAGAATATCTGATGTTTTATTTCTGCCTGTCGATTATGTGGGTATTATCAGTCATGAAAATGATTTGATATGTAGTTATCGATTATGCACATATTTATATGTAATTGCATGTAATTATTTGATAGTGTGTATATATGTTATGCTTCAATAAAAATTAAAAACTGATGCAATTAGACTATTCAGTCTTTGACTGTTTGACTTCTTTTAAAATTCTTTTGTTGGTACTCCCAAGTACTTATTTAATGAATTCATAGTCATTACCATCTTTTTCTAATATTTCTGCTTCCAATGTTACTGAAATTTCACAAGTTTACTTATACAGCTCTTTAAATCTAGAAGGAGAAACTCATTATAACCTTTGTTTTGCTCTTAAATTATACATAGAACATGAGGCAACATCTTTTCTCCAAATGCTGATTTATAGTGGAAATTGTTTATGTGAAAGTTCTTCCATCAATAATTTCTGAAAAAGAATGTCACTTTTTTGAATTTCTTAGCACCAGTGTATTATTATAGGATCTGGAATGTACCAGTATTATGTGAAATCATCATCATAACTATTTGTAAATATGGAATTTCTGGTTACCGCTATGATTTCATGTTAAGAGGCATTCTCAAAGATATTTTGCCATCCAGTTTTTCAGTGTATTTTTCTCCATTTAAGAAAGACAGCTAACCCAGAGGAGTTGTTATGACCTCAGCTTTTGGAAACGGCCTATTTCTTTGTCTGTAGATATAAGAATGTGTCCAATTCTTTTGTGAGATTTTTATCAACTTTGAGAAAATTTCACCAGTGAGCAAATGAAGTTTCTGTCAATTCTCCTCAAAATAATCTATCACCTTCCTCTCGTCTAGGTGGCCTGAAATAGAAATCAAATTCAGGTTCTATTTTACAAAGTGAAAATCCATAGAGCTATGAAAAGATTGTGAAATGATGAATTCCAATAATCGCTGGGTTTTTCCCATAGGAAGCAAGAAAAATTAGAAAAAATTATATTTTACTGAGCTAATGAGGCACACAGCAAAGGTTTAGTTTTGCTTTCACTTTTTCATTTAAGCAATCAATGTGGATTGTGGTGAATTTTGCATACACTTTCATCTATTTAAGTCATGAATCAGGTAATGGTGAAAGTTCAACCAAAAATCAAATAAGTCAAGGGAATGAAGAGAAGTATCTATCATTTGTGGAGCACCTATTTTATATACATATATATATATATTTGTATATATATTATGTCTATATATGTTTGTGTTTGTGTATCATATTGTTCCTTAGAAGAATCTCTCAAAATAAATATGATTGTGATTTTATAGATGAGTAAACTAGGTTTGATGAACTTAAATATCTACCCCAGGCTCACAAAGTTAGTACAGTACAGAGCAAGGAGTCAGTCATTCTTATTATCATACAAATGATGTTGCTACTATCCAATGGTAGAATTATTCAACACTAACAAATGATCATTTAATCTTTTTTGTTGTATGTCTGTTCTCTTTTTATCACCTTTACCACTATGTACACCTGAATTTAATTTATGATAGAAATCATTTCAATTTGTGCCAAATCTTATTCCATTTGTGTTTAATGGTAATTTAAGTTTTTTTGAAAATGTGTGGAAATTTTTCAGTTTGTAACATACATTTTGGCTCTTTTTAATAGCTTAGAACACATTTAAAGATCAATTCATGCCATCAAGTCTGGAATACAATTAGGAAATATTTCTATAATAATATTCATATTTTCCCAGGTGGATTGCTGAATAGGAAGAAATGAAATTTCCTTTTCTCATTTTGCTGAATAAAATCTGGTCACAAAGGATATAACCATGAACCAAGTAGCTTTCTCGCACAATAGTGTTCAGTTGCT
This sequence comes from Solenodon paradoxus, assembly GCA_004363575.1. NCBI lineage: Eukaryota > Metazoa > Chordata > Mammalia > Eulipotyphla > Solenodontidae > Solenodon > Solenodon paradoxus. The sequence goes on along the minus strand of RJWH01004585.1, from coordinate 75,926 downwards.
TAAGGGGACAGATAATGTATGTAATAATTAAGATCATGAATTTTGAAACCTGTAGATTATCAGATTTCATCAAATTTAAAACATTATTGGCTATGAAAACTAACATCTTATAATGAAGAAAACAGTGCTACTAAATAATTTTAATATACTTTGGTTATGTGATGCATCCTCACTTCAGAGGTGCTTAAAAAACTGTCTTAGAATAGATGACATGAGGAATTTATACTATATAAGCATTACAGTGGCCAAAATAAGATAAAAATTCATTCCTCACTTACTAATGTACACAATTGGCTTTCATCATTGTAGCTGCTTCCTTTCAAGAAGTGATTCAGGGATCCACATTCTCTCCTTGAGTCTGATCCATCTTGAACTTCCAGCTTCCAGGGACCTTGTCTTTATCTGCATTAAGATAGTCACAATATGACAAAACAAAATGGGAAATGTCATAAGTTATGCAGCACAAAGATAAAGAGAAGAATTCAGTGCAACCTACCTACATTAGGCCTAGTGTGCTCACCAGTGTACCAGCTTTTTTCCACTCATGGACACCTGTAAGACTTTTTCCAAGACCAGTTTTGGTTGACTGGATCCCTAGGTAGACACAGTAAGGGCAACTTCCCTAAAGAGACACCAAGATCCACAGTGGACTTCCTGTGTACACGATTTTAGGATCTGTTGTCTACTCTTCTGAGACCTGGGAGATTTTCCTTTGATGATTATTGCAGAATAATTTAGTCTATAGTGATTCATAAGCTCATGTTCTTCATTTTAATTGGTTCAAGATAGCAAAGATTGTTTCACAGAGTGAATGTGGGGTTTAAAATTGTATCTAAGCATTGAGTATAGTGCCTGGTATGTAGCAGCTAATCATTAACTCAGTAAAATTATTCCTCTTATTTTTAAAAATTACCAACTTTTGAATGTAGAATTTTTACTTTGTTACTTTGATTTTATGTACATTAATGTACAATATTTTATTATTCACACATTATGCTTATAAATTTTCCCTAATATTATTTTTTTTTCAATTGTTAAAAAATAATCCACTCACACAGTCCTCAGCTACAATTACGGTACTTGAAATACTTTATCTGACAATAAAGCATGATGATTTGCTTAAAGACACCAAGGAAGAATTTTGATGATTGTAACTTTTCCACTCGGCGTTGTGTGAGTTCTAGTGTCAGACAAAAGAAGGTCACGAAAGTTCAGTATTCTGCTGCTTTAGAGACTTTTCTAATTTTAAGTATTACTAAAGTTTTCAGGATTCATGAGAAAGCAATGAATTTGCTCCAGAAAGATGACAATACTTTTGGGTTTAAATATGCCTTGTCTCCATGCTGACAGTACCCTACTTCCATTGTGAAATCACCATCTTCTACACTTTTAGGAACCTAGGGCAGAGTTCTCACTTTATATGAAGTTGAGAGATGAAGCGATGCATACCAAAGTGTGCTTGGGCAAAAGATGAGAATAATCAATATCTTACCACAAATGAAACTAAAGAAGAAGCATGTATATACATATAATTAGTTGAAATATATCTACAATTCAAGAAAAAAAATTAAACTAGAATACATTTTGATGTGCTTAAGGAGAAAATCTATTGTGCGCATCTGAAATGAATTGAATATAACAAAATGAGAATTTAGGGGCAAGATATAATTCTACCTAAGGTCCAATTGTTAGGGCAAAAGTGCAGACTTAGACTTCCAAAAGTAAACAACAGACATTATCCAAAGTTGAATTATTCATCGAAATAATTTCCATTTATTAAATTAATTGCATTGTCAGGTGTAATTTTGGATGAATGGCAATAAATACAGACCATTTATCTGTTGCTGTCTGTGAAAAATTCAAGCTTTTTATTCTTTTTTTATTTCCTCATTTGCTGTTGTGTTGTGTTGTCAGCTCCAAAGTGAAAGTCATACACAGTAAAGATATACCAGGGATGCAGAAGCTGATGTAAATCAGGTCCAGTGGGAGTGTTATTTGGATACACTCAGTTTTACAACACAGAATCACCCTGCTCTGTGGCTCACAGATTAAGGTGCAGGCTATGAGATATGTGGACCTGGGTTCTAGAGAGTGAAAACAAGAACAAAAACAAAAAATGTACAGTTATCAAACTCTTGAATTTTTCTAAACAAATTATGAAGGTGGGCGATTTCACTGATTCCTATAAGATGATTCAAAATATCTGCCTTTCACAACCATTTAAATATTTTACTGCAGCAATTTTGATTGTGAAATTCTCTCTTTTAAAGGTGATCAATGTTCTGTGCAAAGGAGTAAAATATGTGTATGTATATATATATATATATATATGTATACACAGTCGAGATTGATTACTTTAAGAAAGTTTACTCTTTATTATTTGCAATCTTTGCCTATGAAAGTATAAACTAACATCTTTTTAAAAAAGGATGTCTGTTTTCATTCCTCCCAAATATAAAATATCCAGATGGGGAAAAAATGGTATGTTTTGTATACATGATCATTTTATCATTGTGTGTTTAAAAGTTATTACTGACACGTCATCTCAGATAAGTAAAGCATGAAATTGCACATTGCAGAGATAAGATTTTTGGCATGCATATACCAATACACTACATCTGTCTTGAAACTAGCTCTTTCGCTTTGTATATTTATCATAAAAATATGATAAATTCATATAAAGTTTTTAATATTTAAAGAACCTTTCTATAAAGCTAATGTTTAAAATCATCTGGAAAGAAATGGTCAAAAGTCTCTCACAAGATGGTTGAGATGAGACATTCTAACTTCTTACCAGGTCTGGAAGAAAACTGTGTGAAGCTCTGTTGACATACAGGAATGATTTCTTCTCAAAAAACAAAGATAAGGTTTCCTAACACAAGGAACTTGTCTTATACCCTAGATTCAGCACTGCCACACGAATTGTAAATCTGGTAAAAGAAAAGATACTGCTCATAATACAGGTATACCTATTATACAACTGAGTTAGGATTTGTTGACTGTTAAGGAACATCAAATGAGTAGTGTGTGCTATTTATTAAACCAATGAAATTTTGACAAGGTTGCCTCATATCTGCCTCTGCAACTTTTCCTTTTCCTAGAAAAGTCTGCATAACTGCCCCACTAGCTGGTATATTTACTCAAAGGCAAAGTGAGAGTCTATGTACCCTGGTTGCAGTCCTAAAGTTTGACCATTAATAAACTTTGACTTATTCTCATTTACCTTCATAAATTGGCAATCACATTCAAGTAACTACATGAAAAGGTAATTATTCTTTATTCACATATTGTAGGAGTTGAGATACTATTTGCTTAAATACTCCTATGTGAGCTTACATTTATTATCCTCTCTATATTCCAAATAATTAACACCTTTTTTATTAACTGTATATTATATATAACATTTCAAATCTAGATCAAATCTGGTTGTAAAATCTTAGGAGCTATTTAATGAACAAATGAAAGCCCATTTCCTGAAAAACTCTTAACTCAGACAAACTTACTTCATTAAATATTTATAAACTTCATTTTAATTTAATAAATGGTTGATGAAGGTAACTTATCACGCTTTTTTAAAATTTATTTTATTTTATATTTTTTAAACTTCATTCTCATTTTGTACTTTCCTTATCCTCCTTATCATACCTTTTATTCTATGGCAGGAAAAAAATATCACATGGTAAAAATGACTAGTAGTGTGCAATCCTTTGCCTATAAATTCCATAAGCCATCTAATGGAAAAATGTGTTTCAAAAACTAAGGTGAAGGCAAATTAAAATACAAAAACTGATATTAAAATCAACATTGCAAAAGATATACACTACATCATGAGTTTTGCTAAATATCCTTCACTTATCTTTAGAATGGTGAACTTAAAAATAGTTACACATTTTGTTTTTACTCCCAAAGCTACTTTCCAACCATATTATGTTTTCCAAGTGAATCTCATTTTGTGGTTGCCCTTTAATCACTGAAGTTCCCTTTTTATCATTTCTGCACTAATTGGTGTTAAAACACTTGACAATTTATTGTGATTTAAGTTTCATTAGCTTGTATCTCTTTCCCCCATTGGATGATTAATAGAGATGTTAAATAAGATTACAACCTAATAACAATGCCCTCTCTACCCTGTCTGTATCTCTCAACTAGGCAGAAATACGTTTTCTTGATGGAAGCAAAATGTAGTTTTAGTCTATGTCCTATGAAGAAATAAGTTTTGCTAATTTGAAGATTCAGGAATCCTTCCTCCAACCTAAACAGATGTATAGATGTGTGTGTGTGTGTGTAAAACTAGAGAGAAACTCATTTTTGACATAAATTTATATCAGTACTTGTATAAAATCAAATAATAGTTATTTTTCAATCATTCAGCTTTTTAAATTTGAAGTTTAATTAAAAAAAGGAATTTCACACACGAACATACCCTTAGGATATAGATACTTTAAAAACTAATTTGCAATCTTCAATTTACACTTTTCAAGCCTTGAAGACATCTTAGATTTACTCAAAGAAGTGGACTTCAACTAACTTCTTCTTATATTGACCATTTTTGCACCAGTTTTAAAAACAGGCTTATTGAGGTAAAATTAATATATCATAAAATTCACCCTTTTGAATAGCATTTTTATTATTATTTCTTTTACGTACAAGGTTATACTCATTTTAAGACATTGAACTCACTTGCCAGTCTGTGTATTTCACACCATACCCTCCACCAGAGCTCCAGTGTGCTTTACCCATACCTTGTTCCCTCCTCCTTTTCTCTCTCCATCCTTCCCTCTGGCAGCCATCATCTTGTCTCCTGTGCTTTTTGGGGGGGTTTATTAGTTAGTTTCATTTAATTATATTACACATATGAGTAAAAGCATATTTTATTTATCTTTTTCTTTCTGACTTATTTCACTTGACAAGATCTCCTCCAGTTCCAACCAGATTGTAGCAACCATCACCATCTTTAGCTGCATTCCATATATTTCATTTTCATACGGTGTCAAAATTTTATATTACTTGACGATGTTACTTATTAAAGTTTATAGCTTTACTTCTATTTTTATAGAATAATATTCTTGACATTATTGACTGGACATACACTTATAGAATGAGATGTTTAATTAGAAGTTTTGAATGTAGCCGTAAACTAAAATAGATGTGAAACCTCAAAGTGAATATGAATCAGGTCATATAAATTAACTTTATAAAGGAAATACCACAAAAAAACCTTTGTGTGACTCATTATCTCACCTCATGTGCTATCCTTAGATCCTGCCAAGTTAAGCCTTTATCTAGGGCTCTGTGCCTCAGAGATTCTACTGCATTGAATAGCGTCCTCCAAAATTCATGTTCAATCAGAACCTTAGAATGTGAGGATTTTTTGATATAGGGCTGTTGCCAATCAAATTTAAATGAGGTCATTCTGAAATAGGGTGGGACCTAAATCTAATATGACTGATGTCTTTATTAAAGAGGAGAATTTGGACACAAAGACACAGAGAGAAGTAGGCCATGTGAAGACTTAGGCTGAGATTGGTACGATGTATCTACCAGCTTGTTTATGTTCTGACCAGGCAGTGGAATAACCCTGGGTTATAGCACCAAAGCTAACAGAACGGTAGTCGGCTTTTTTTAGCATCTGCCGCTCGTGCCATAAGAACTCAACATAATCACCCCACCCCTTTCACAGGTCTCCTCCATGGACCAGTCAATACTTTAAAAGTGCTCAAATATATGTTCTTCGAGAGCTTTTAAGATCATTTTGTGCAGCATGAATGAATCCATTTAATCCTATTGCCAATTGATGCTGTGACACTGTGTTTTTAGGAATATTCTTATGCTATGTTGCATAGAAAAGAGCAATCTTGTTCCAAGGATACCACTCTTTTGTTCCAAACATGGATTTTTTGCTTATCCTATTCATAAATGTGGTTCTGGAGCAAGCGGTTCTATAGACATTCAAATATATCACATTCTAGGAATATAGTGATTATGGCATAGTTCAAGATAATACATCATTGGTAAATGTTTATTCTGTGTTTACTCTGAGTATGATTTGCATTTGTAATGAACAAAGCATAATAACAACTTTTCTGATAATTATTTGAAGTCAGTATCTATGTTACAGGAAAGATGACTGAGACACCATCATGCATAATGATGCAAATAGGAGTAAAAACACAATATTGGGGACCTCTATAGGCAAGATCTATATTGTTTTGTTATGATTATTTTTCAGTTTGGTTATTGTGTGAAATAAGTGTTGATACTTTTTTGAGGGAGTAGACAACAAAAAATTAACCAAAATAATAGTGCTTTTGATGATAAAGAACATGAAAAGATTAGAAACTGAAGGACACAGAGTAAAAGAGTGGTGTCTAACCATTACATTTAGCATTCAGATGCCCTCACTGGATAATTAACAAAAATATAAATTATCTTGCTTTATTCATTATTCTAGATCTTAACTGATAAATCATGATATATTATATGGGCCTATGAATTTTATAACTTTTTATACAATTGCTTTATAGATAAAATGTCCAAATAAACTATTTAACCATAGACCCACAGAGTCTAGGGATGGCTCTGACACACTTAATTAAATGGAAACAAGGGAAAAACAGAAGTTGTAAAGAGTACTCTGAATAAATATGTTTTCTAAGGCTTATAAAAACAAGAGAGATGTGTGGGCTATTTTTCTTCTCTTCAAAATAAGAGATTGGGCTTCCATGGGATAAATAGAAGAACTTAATATGTATCTTCAGAATTTTTCTGGGCATACTAGTAACTGATATGTGGTTGATGTGTCTGACGGCAAGAGACTGTTTTCATTGGCCTGAGACAGAAGGAAAGATATCAGGCTAGAAATGGAGGGGCGGGGAATTACTTCACTGGGAAATAATTGAAATCTCACTGAAAGAAAGGTACTGTATACATTAGAGTTTCCTATGTCCACCACAAGACAGACTCTAGGAGAGAACAATAAAAAATACTTGGGAGTCATTTAGGTCCTTCAGTTCTTAACACAGAAGAATCTGTAAGTTTGATTGTTAATCACCTGGTCCTTACATATGATCACAATCAAAAAAAGCATCAAAAATTACTGTAGGGGAGGAGAGAAATTTTCCCTCTACCTATATGGGTTCTTCTAGGACTAGTAAAATAGTCAGACAGATAAGTAGGAAAAAATTTCATTGTATATGTATGTTTAATCAACATATAGATGAGCATTCCAAAATCAATGAAGGGAAATGGAGGAATTAATATATATGTAGATATAAATAATATATGTTACAAGGAATGGGACAGGGGCCTGGGGCTTCAAAAAGAGGGAAGGGGAGCTCACCTAATGAGGATAGGGAGACCCATATGTCCAGATGCTCTCTAATTAGATGTTTGCCTTGTAGTGTAGAAACATTTCTCTGAGAGGTTATTACTAGTAAAAATTCTAATTCTGGATAATGCTTCCAATTTTTATTATTTTAGGTAAAGGAGTGTTAAAAGTTTTTCTTGTGCTGCAAGGCCTCAATTCATATCAACTTGACATATTCCACATGTCATGATCATCTGGGAGTAGCCTATCCTTTACAACATTCATCACAAAAAAAATACTAGTGAAAGACCAATGGCACTGTAAGGTTCATGAACAGACCACATGAATAAATGTCCCATTGGAAAGAGTTAAATTTAAATCCCCTTCAGTACCAGAGATTAAACCTGAGATGTGAAAATCACAATCAACAAAGAGCTTTCTACTCTTTCCTCTTACTTTTATCATGAGTGTGAAAATGATAAGTAGTGAAGGTGGAAATAAGTATGAAAAGTGAAATTACTCTATTTACACACATTAAACCACATCTTGATGAAGAAGAAAAAAAATAATTCATGCTCAGAGTATTATTTATTTGCTGAATTGATAAATGTAACTTAAAATGGAAATTAAAATGATTTTTTTAACTGAGTGATCAGCAATATGAGGAAATGCATGAGTGTTATCTGTGGCAAAAGGAAGAAAAAAAAACTCTTCATGAGAAGATTTAAAAGCTGTGGGTTTAGGGGTGGGGATGGGGAATGAATTAATTGTTTTTTATTAAGTTTTGAATTTTGTTAAAGATGACATTCAAGATTTATTTTATATAATATAGCAGATATGATGATGTATAGCATGATAATGTTCAGGATATGCAGCATTAATAGGAAGAAGGGAATTAAAATTTTCTCTAAAATTTTTACACTGCATTTTCTTTCTAGCTTAGATTTCACAGCCCAGTAGTTCAAGTTCTACCTGAAGAAATTTTGAATAACTTTGACCTAGTATCATCATCCCGCCTGCCCTGCAAGCATCTAGCCTTGGGTAGATCCTACTGCCTGTTTTCTCTTTGTCTGTACACAGACTTCTGAGACCACTGGAGAAAATCACACACCTGAGCCAGCCAGTGAAGCTACCCATTCCATCCCTGGCTACCTGTTTGATCAGTGTTCTAACAACGATTTCAAATGAATCATATTTCAGTAGGCAGTTTTCTTTCTTACTCGGGATATTTTATCTTCAGAACTTGCTTTTCTTCCAGTCTATTCTAGTCTCAGTAGATGATCTATCTCACCACTTCACATAGAAAATAGAACTCAATGAGAAGTTCAGTCCTGGCTTCTAATAAACCAAAAATCCTATTTTCATTTACACACAACTGTGCCTGTCATTAAAATAGAAGTTCCTTAATCAATTTTAGGCCTAAATTTGCTCTTACATTTATGAAGGGTGTCCTCCCTGACTCTAAACCTCACTTTATCAGGACTCACATTTCCTTGAATAACAAACTGCTCTCTTTATACAGGAACTTTTCTTATTTTTCTGCAAATCTCAACTACAGAAAATAAAAAAGGAAAAACCAGGCTCTTGTTGGTAAAGAACAACAGTAACATGAGCACCAGAAAAAAGTGATAACAGAAACAAACAAAAAAATAGAAACAGATACTCATCTATTACTGGTAGGAATGTAAAATCCCTCAATCTTTGTTGGCAAACAGTTTTGGCAATTTCTGTCAAATTTACAGAAGCATCTGTAAATCTGGGAATTATCCTGTAAAGATACTTAGAAATGCAAAAATGGTATATGCACAATTTTATTTAATGCAGTATTGTCAGCAATAAAAAAATCTAAGTCAAATCCACCATTTGCTTAAAACCTCCAAAGATTCTGCATTTCACTCACAGAATTTATTCAAGTATTGCCAGTGGCAGCAATCGGAACTTTTCTTTACCTGCTATGATAAAGAGGAGCGTCACCTACAGTATTCCAAGTATATAAATTATTTTGTTATTCTTTCACATGCCAGGCATATGCTAGAATAAGGCTCTTTCCTTTAATTAGAACACTATTCCCATATTATTTGTCTCTCATCTAGAATATAAGCTCCATGAAAGTTTCAATCTTTATCTGACTTTATCTCACTAATAAAGATCAGAAATAATTTTGGTACATAGTAGGCATTTAATAAATGTCTGTTGGATTAGTGAATTAACCTTATAACCAACAAAATTTAATGTTTAAGTAAAATATAGAAATCTATAAACCATAACACACTACAAAAAAGTTAACCAGTAACTAGGCTTTCTACATTCTATAGAATATCTATAACCTACATGTTACATGTTAAAAAAAGTATAGAGATAGTTATGTTACATTTATATAGAATGCAGAAAACTATTTATTCATGGTTTGCATTTCCATAAAGACACTCTAGAAGTATATTAATACATTAAAATTATTAATAAATATCTTTGCACCCATTTTTAAAAAAACTCAGTCACATGCCCAACACCTCACTACTGACGCTGATGGAGCTGGCAAATGTAGGCTAGCTGGTTAACCTTGAATCGAGATTTTTATTATGATGGAAGAAAGTATGAACAAGATTTCACAAATAGCTGGAAGTCTCCTCTATTTCCTCTCTTGTTTTTAATAAATACCATATGTCCACATAGACCACAAAGTACAAATTTCCTGATTTATCCCACAATTTCTAAAAATCAGGTTATTTTAGTCCTATACCTGAATGGCACTGTGGCTTAAACCTTAAACAATGCTGACAGCTAAAGGTTTCCCCTTATCTTGTTTCTCCTTTGAATTATTCATAGAAATCTGCAACAGTGCTACTGTTAATATCTCCAGAATACCTGCCCCAGTCTTTATGTAATCCTTTCTGCAAACATGCCTTTCCTCAGCTTTTGATTTTCACAGGCTTTGAATAACTTTGTCTATTTCAATAGCAACCAAATATTTCTTCCTACCACTTCTTTGCCAGAATTCTAGAATATAGGTTTCTGGTGTCTCATGTTCTTCTTGCTTTCTAGTAATTTTCAGCCCTAAATTCAGTCTCACTGTTTTCTGAGGAAATATCCTTGTCTGTATGCCTCTCGAGTAACAAGGGCCAGGAAGTGGAAGACATGATCTACTTGACCTCATGGCTACTTTCAAGTCATTTTTCTTCCCAAAAAACTTAGATCCCTTGAGATCTGACAAAATCCCATCACCACCCTAAATCCTGATCCCACAACTTTATTCACTGAAGACCTTAACTTTTTCCCCAGTGCTTTTCTCTGTGACTTTGCCCATAATGTAGCTGTTCCTTATGACATCTTGACATTTCAATATTTAGATAAGCTTATCAGTTGGAATCAGGATAGGAAGCATCATATTTCTTTTATGGTTTCTAGGAAGAGACTTTGATGAAAGGGCAATTTACATAAGACAGATTTTTTGGAAAACAAAATAATCTGAAAAAAATCAAATGAGAACAAAAGAAACAGCAAACAAGTAAATAAAAATGAAATAACTAAGAAAGAACGAGAGAGAGAGAGAGAGAGAGAGAGAGAGAGAGAGAGACTTTGAAGATACTTAGGTTTCAGTTTTGTCATTTATCACTTCCAGGTTACAATCAACTCATAAGCACAGCTCTATGATTGCAATTCTGATTTTCAGTTGATCAGTACAGATCTTCCTTCCCAAATTTGATGCTTCTTCAACTTTCCTGATAATGGGATCTTAATATGTCTCTCTACAAGAAGTCAGAAAAGACATCTGGAAAATAAGTAGGTGATAAGTCAAATAGACTCATGAGTTGGTTTAAATTTATATTTCATAGAACTCTTACAAAACCAAGAAATTTGTGTGGAAATTATCACGTCTCAGGGTCAGGCAGCTCATCGCAGTGTCCCAAACCATGATACATGTTCTCCCACAAGCTTTATAACCCAGAAGGTACAGACTTCCCCAGAATGTGACTATAAAATAAGGAAGTATTTCCCTTAAATACTAAACTATGATAGATCAAGAAACTTTAGGCCTCTTCGCTATAAATTCCTTCTCAAAATGCTCTAAAATAGATGACTAGCTTCTCAGATACAGGCGGTGCTATTTTTCTTCTCCTTTTACTGTTTCCATTTGCCCACTCCAGCTAGCTCAGTTTCCCTGTGCTTTCCCATGCCACACTTTGGAGTTTTTTCACACAGATCTTGAAACTTTATTATTTTTCAGGTCACACCTCAGATATCACCTGCTCAGAGAATATTCACTTCCTGTCATATCGAAAGTAACTCTATGTGAAATCAGTGTCATTTCTACAGGCTTTATTATCATTTGAAATGCTTTGCTTCTGTTTATTTAAAAACTTAATTGAATGAAATTTTGATTACTTAGAATTTTTCTCTCCTTACAAGATTATAAACTCCAAAATCCCCATGGAGAAGAAGCCTACTTTTCTTGTTTACTGCTAATAGCCAAGGTTTAGTATTATTTTTTTCTTTTAAGTATCTTGGGTAGATATTTCTATCATACATACAACTTAAGATCAGGATTATAAAGTTCATTAGTAAACGTAATAAAAGATGTATTTTGTTTAGACAATTATACATATATGTGTGCATATGGTATATGTGATGCGAGGACAACTTAACTTGAAATCTACACAGCAGTAGGCAGATATATGAATAGTGGACTAACTGGCAAAACCTGAAAGAGACCCCAGGAGGGGAATCTCAGCTTAGCAACCTCCATCTAGGACACAGCCCTAGATACTCCTCCCTTTTCTCTCCAGGTTACCTGGACTCGCCCAGAGCCCCTAATTCTCCATCTGGCCTAAGTGAGAGGCAAGCAGCTTAGGTCCCGCAAACACACACATGTGCATTCTCGTAATATAAACATACCAAGTTATTTCTACATTTAATGAACTCTCTGTATGTTCCTGACCAACTTTCTCTCCGAGAATTCTTTCTGGACAAAACCTATGTCTCATCTGCATGTCTCAGCTCACTCCCTACCTCATCATATACATACAATATATATACATACATATATATACTTATATATATACATATATATATATCTCCTCAAAAGTATTGTGATGCAACATTTCTTTACATGGAGGAAAAGCCTAAATTTTAAGAATTATAAGTAAGAGCGTTGTATGCTCTTTATTTGATAAAAAATATTTTGGAATTACCTGTTAAATCATTGACTTGTCTTTAATTGACTAATACAGAATTATTAATTTTCTGACTTTCACTTGCTGAGTTATTTTTGCTAGTGTTTGAGCTGTCAATAAAATATACTACTTCTTCAGATGTGAAATAAAAAAAATCATATACTTTCACCATCAGAAACTGAGGAATGAAAATATAGCTATGGAAGTATATTATATTGATCAGAATGAAGAAGTCAGTTGTATTTATCATCTTAACAATGACTTACTTTTAATAGGCGGGTACAACAGTCATTCAGTACAATGTCAATTAATACCTACAGATGTTTTTGCATTCAACATATCTGCATTTTGCCTTATTTTCATTTCTTATATTTTATGTAATGATACTTATTCACTCAATACTATATTAATGATGAGTTCTAAAGAATAATACCAGCTTTTTTTCTGAGCTATTCAGGTTCTTGTGATTAATAAAAGATAAAATATGATATTTTCAGTTGCTGTAATGAAGTCGACTCACGATGATCTCTGAAGAATTGCCCACTAATACTTTGTAATCCATGAAAGACTCCCAAACAACCTCCTAGGGCTCTTAGGTCCAAAATATCAATAAAACCTGAAAAGGGAATTTATGTTTGCTTTATGTCTCAGATTTTTGATATGTCCCATCAGATTCATTTTTTATTTTCTCTTTATAGTACTATATAACATTTTACCTTCAGTGTGGCTTGTGATTTTCATGCCTTAAAAGGTTTTACTAACCTAAAGATTTAAGAAAGAAAATAAAGTGAACTAGAAAAGACAGGTTTTGTGGTCGATGTCCATCTCTTAGGGTTAAGATTTAGACTGACAACATTTCTATGTTGTCAGATAGAGCAGAATTGTCAAATACCAACAAAAAAATACAAATAGCCATAAACTGAGAGTAAATCTCTATACAATAACATTACTAATAGAGTCCTTTCAACATAGATGTGGGTGTTTATTTTAGCATCTTGAACATTTTTCTGCTATCTCAAAAATTAAGATAGCATATTCTAGTAGTACTGCATTTAGTGGGCTAATCTGCCGAAGTCCCTGTATTAGGAGTCCAAACGCAGGGGGGAGAGTAGTTTATTTGTATCTTTTCTGAATAGGGATCCAGTGAAAAGCATAGGAACATCTTTTTAAAACAGTTGAGGTGGCAACATTGTTGGTGAAGCATTTCAACTCTGAAATTAAATTAGTGTTTTGCATTAGATCATCAAGTTTCTTTCTAGCTCTGAAAGTGGACAGATCTCTTCACAATATTACACATAATCTAGGGAAGTTTATGAAACATACTAATAACAGAGGACAAAGCTAAAACCTCTTGAGAGTTGGAAAAGGAACATATCAATTGCTTTGGTAGTACTTTAAGATTGAAAATACTTGGGATTTTCAAACAAACTTTTAATAAAAGTTCCAAATTGCTAAGAACATGAATGCATGTGGCAAATTAAGATCTTTTTATTTTTCTTTCTCTTCTTAGTTAAATACTGATTAATCAATAAAGTTTAAATCTGAGGAAAAGCCTGAAAAAAGAAAATGTCAAGTCAGGAAGAATTTTTTTTAAACATAGTCATAGGTTCTTGGAGGAATAAGCAAAGCACTCTTACACCCTGAAAATGTTTTTCATAAGTGTCTATTTTCATTCACTAGAAAGACCCATCCAGCACAGTTAAAATTGATTTCTCAAATAGTTGCATTATCCTCTTGGGTACCATGCACCCCAGTACTTTTGAATAATTATCAAGCAATTTTGGTTAAATCAATGCTAACAAAGGGTTTATATTTTATGTCTCCTTTTTGCTATACATATATGGGAATCATTTGTTGCATATTTAATAGAAATAATTTAAAATAATAGAAAGTTTCTTCATATTAATCTTGATACAGAAAAGTTTTAAGTAAAAATATAATCTATATGCTTGAGCATTGATTTACATACAAAAATTATTGACATTAATTGTGGGTCTGACTCTGAACACTCTGTATTAGAAAATTGTGCTGGGAAATTTTGAAGTTCAGACTTTGCACTGACAAAATTATATTTAAATTCTAGCTTTTCAAAATTTGATAGTTCTAAGAGGAATTTTATAATAATGAAATCCCTCAGACAAGCAAATTCATAATTTCTAGTGGCAACAGAGATGGTTAAATTCTCCAAAGTTAAATATATTTTATCTACATTGTACCACCTCCTTTAATATTTTTTCAAGGACTGGAATGATGTTATGTCACAGGATATACTATGTGTCTGCTCAGGCAAAGCATTTACAGGAATACAAAAGTTATCTAAGCTATAGAGTTAACCCTTCACTTGTTTATTTTTTTACTGTTTAAACTTTCAGGAAAATTCCATAGACATGATCCTTCTCTGCACCTTTTCCCTGAAGTCTGCAGACATCAGAGACAAACTTTTCCATTGACTCTACCATTGAATGCATATAGTGTTAGGACAGGCAGTTAGGTAGACATGAGCTGAGACAGACAAGAGACATGTGGGTAGCACAAAAGTGACAGCCCTGCTGGCATACAAGAGATAAGAAGAAACTGCAGGGATCAAGGAATGTAAAACAGGAGCTTTGGGAACAGAGAATTTGAAATAGCCAAGAAGCATCCAGCTGGCATCCAGAGGGGAACCTTGGCCCAGCCTTCAGCCAGATAAGCCCTGTGATAAGAAAAGTGCATTTTAACCTGCTCCAGAGGAAGGCCAGTGAGCTTCAACCTCCATCTCTCCCGATCACCAAGGCTGCCCATCTGGAACCTCTTCCAAATGTACTTTCCTATTACCTATTAAATTCTTACTAAACTTTATTTTTCTGTCTGGGGTTTTCTGAATTCTTTTCACTCACTGAGACAGTTTAGTCATTTCACAACCTTTGTAAGAGTATAACTACTTATCTTTATCTCCACTAATACTAAGCTTTCATGATTTCTCATTTTGTAAAAGGGCAGTAAGTTAGGATCCAAATCTAGCCCTCCAGCAAAACTAAGAAATCTAGGGTGTTTAATTAGCATGTCATTTAGTTGCAGATAAACTAAACCTGAGGGAGGCATAGACAATGGATTCAACTGGCTTTTCCTCACTGAGGCAAGATTATTTTTATCAACTTGATAAGCAAGCAGACCCCTGTTAGTGCCAAACTGTTCACAATCACGAAGGGCTGCAGAATCCTAGCTTTCTCCCCACCTCCCTGTGCACTCCCTGCACATGTACTCTGTCTATATAGTTTCTGTGGCCCATTCAGTCAGGGAGTGAATTTGAGACAGAGCAGGTGTTCTACCTCCTAAATTAGTACCTCTCTAGAGCAAACCTATTTTCCTCTCATCAATATCCCTCCTCTTGACTGTTGTTTGTTTTATTTTTGTGGGGCGGGGGTGGGGTGGGTGGCAGCCAGTGGACCTGAATCCAATTACACTTTTACTGCTGTCAAGCTCCAATCCTTATTTCTAAGACTCCATCATCTGTTTCCTATGTTATTAAACTGGTCTCCTCACAGATCTTTGCTTCTTCCCTTTCCACCTATAGAAGCAAATAACAGAAGACACCAACTTCTAACACAAAGTTGTCTAACAAAATGTTGGAAAGTTCCTGCAGCAAAAAACCTGTCAGCTGAAGTGTTACCAGTATTGTCTGTGTTCTTCCCACCCAGCTAATTAGGATAAAGGGCCACTTGTAGAAGCAGATCATTTACTCTTTGACCGAAGAGGACCATGGGAGCGCCTGCTCACAATGCCTCTTCCACTTCCTGCCAGATGAGGATTTGGTTATACATTTTTACCAAAGAAAAGGGAGGGAAGGGGTGGAGTTGGACCACACCTACTTCCAGTTCTAATTGGGTCTGACAGACCTTGTCATGGCATTGAAGGGTGGGGATTTAAGGTGTCATTTTTTTTACCTTTATCTCCTCTTTACCTTCATTTTTTTTCCGGCTAGTTACTATGCAGAGGCATGCACAGTCCTGAGTCACCATCATTTTTTAATCTCAGGCTGCAAATTTCACTGTCTTCAGTAGTGTGCCTTTGATGAAGCGCTGGCTTTCCTAAAGCAAGCACAACTGAGCTATATGTTAACTTTGGTTCAACCATATTGAGGAAAAGTTCAAGCACCAGGTGACAGAAGAAGAAAAGGACTAACCAAGAGCTAAGAAAGCTCTTGCAGTGAAAGCTGACAGGGAAGCTGGACATTGTCTCAAAGAGTTCAAAGCAGGACACACCAGTGCCTGCTGCCAAAGCCAGAAAAACAATGGGATGGTTCAAAAGAAGATAGTAATCACCTCATCCTCTGAGATAAAGAATCCTTAAAATTAAGACCTTGTATTTGACACATACGATGCACCTGACCAGGAGATAAAATATCTCCTTTAAAATTAGGAACTATAGGTGCACCCTGGTGTAGCAGCAATTAGGTCCATTGCCTCCGAGGGAGAAAGCCACACACCCCTGGGTTTGAGTTCTGGATCGGTGTGTCGGGGTGGAGGACACACAACCAGTAGGAACAACTAAATCAAAATAAAACAAAAGATGCTTCTTCCTCCTCTCTCTTCCTGCCTTCCTGCTTACTCACCTTCCTGCTTACTCACCTTCATTCTTGCCTGAATCCTTCCTTAAAAAAATAATTAGTAAACTCACATGTACATATCTCTTATCTTCACAGGAGAATGTCAGGAAGTTACCACAGACCTGCGTTTATCAAACCTGTGTTATAGGCTAACATATTCTCTCTGGTATGCTCATCTGAAGTACTTTAAAAAACATTCTATATCCTTGGGACTCAGATACCAGTAGACCTGTCCTTGGTGCTTCTTCCAGTTGATCCTCAACTTGATTCTGACTTGATGACAATATACCTTAATCTATTTCCACCATTGCCGTTGGAAAGCTGCTTTAAAAAACATATTAAATAATGTCCCATCCTCTGCTCAATACTTCTCAGTGTTTCCTTTGAAATAAAATCAAGAGCCTAAAAAGTGCTACAGGATTGGTATTCCCTGTCTCTATTACCTCTCTGACTTCCTTTCCTAATACTGACCCCGACTCTTCACTCTATCCACACTAGACTTTTTGCTATTTCTCACAGATATCAAACACAGCTGTGCCTCAAGGTAGTCAGTCTTCCTAAGGGTAACTAGTTACTAACTTACTTTTTTGCAAATTTGCTCAATTATATTTTTTAAGGAAACCTTACAAATTCAATGATTAATAAAAATTACAAAACTGTTTTTCTCTTTTTTTCTTAAAATATTTTTAGAATCAATCTTAATGCTGGTTAAAAAAATAACAAAAAACACACAAAGCAAAGTGATCAAAAGTCAAGCTGCTACTGCAAGATGCCCCGCACCATCCATCAATGACAGCAAAGCAACTGCCCAGGATGAACATCATCTAAGCTCTGCTCCTCGCACTGCTCCCTCCCCCACAAAAAAACCTTTTATGAATCCATTTAGGTAATCCTCTTTTTCTTTGCCACTTTAAAAAGCTTTCACACCAGTTGGGGGATTGGGATGGTTATAATTATTGTTAGCTTGAATAAAAAGCCTCTTCTTAATATCAAATCCTGTTCCCTGTGTTTGTCAGTCACTCTGAACTGAAAGAACCCTGGTGATTTCACTTTTACAATAGTTATTCTCTGATATTCTAATTAAAAATTGCAATTGAACTGCTCCAAACCTCTCAGTCCCCAGTTTCTGCTTTAATTCTTTCCATACAATCTTATGTTCTGAAACACTAGATTGTAACTTAGGTATTTGGTTATCTTTATATTCTCCCTAAACTATGAATTATGATGACAGCAATTTTTGTTTGCACCCTATACTGCATTTGAGAGTTCAAACAATGCCTAGTGTAGTTAGTTAATACACACCATCGCATGAATGAAGGTAACAGTTTTATAATGGATGAAGCTTAACCTATGTGTCTGCAGAGTTATATGCAGTAAGAAATCAAACAGCTCATCCAAAGATCCTCTAATCTATTAAAAATGTGAGATACATGACACCACAGAAGATGAGGATGAAGCAGGATGTAAAAAGAAGAGTTATTTAAAGGTTGTTTTAGATTCAATTAATGGCTCTAGTCCCTGTTCCTGATCAATTCAATTATTACTCCCCTACCATCTCAGGTTAAGAGAGAAGTATTCTTTGAGAAGTGCTCCCAAGTGTTGGCAAGGTTGAGGGCAAGAGTGAAGTCATGGATTGAAAATAGAGAATAAATGAAAATCTATATACTAAATATAGATACCTCTAAACTTCTCCTCCATAACTAGTTCCTAAAAGTTAGAAGTCAAGCTTAAGGTCCAGGCAGTAGATTTGAGACTTTTCTAAAGAAATGGTGTCCTGAGAGAAAGAATATAAATACTCTGAGGCACAGAAAAAGACCACTTTTTAATCAATAAAATCCAACCAGAGACAAAACAAGTATTGGAAAGTTTTCTTCTTTAATATTAATGAGCAATCAAGGATTTGAGGAAAACCATCTGAAAGCAGAAATCAAAACAAACAAATAGAGAAATATGGGGGAAACAAAGGCATGGAAGCAGAACAGGTCAGCAGAAGAAAGTTAGTTGAGGAGACCTGCTTTAGCCTGGCCCTACGCTAGGGATGTAGCTGAACATATCTTTCATTGGGACAGGATTTGCACTTCTACATCAGTTGAGAATTAAGTGAGAATTTTTGAGGGAATATAACCTCTGGGCTGAAGATATTATTGATTAGAATAAGAGCAATTCTTTCATAGCAACTAGGAAAGGGTGCGAAGACATTTGAAAAGAATCTGGGCAGGGACTCAGGAACACTGTGTTTTGTTTGGGTATTTTTTTTCCATTTTTAGATATATGATTAAAATGGCAAAATTAATTTTTTTAGACACACAGTGGGAACCTAGAAGAAGGAATTTGTGAAGGTGATGGAAAATTTCATCAAAACGTTTCTGAGCTAGGATCATCACACTGTGTCAGTGTAATAATCTCCTTCCCTCATAATGTTATAAAAATCAAATGAAATCATGTAAAATAGCTTTATAAATGACAGTGACTCTGTTTTGCTATAATGAGGATAACCCGAAATGTGAACTAGACAAGGAACTAAAATCCAGTTCTTGATAAGACTTGTCTTATAGTTAGAATTCTGTATTTTCAGATTTCAAAAAAAAATCTGAAGTAAAGATGTTAGGCTTATTATTATTTTTAAATTTATTTAAGTCTTTTATCCGTTGGGACAAAGACAGCTACCTCGTCAAAATACACCTTCCTACCAATCTACAGAGGAGGCTGGATTGACAATGTTTTCTTTTGGGGGGTTTATTTCTAATCCTTGAACCACTGCAGGAATATAATGAATTTTTTGTTTTTGTTTTTGATGTCGTTATTTACATGTCTTTTGTTTGTTCCTTTGTCCAGACTCTTGAACCATCTCCCAAGGTTATCCCACCTAATAAATCCCCTCAAAGAGTTGGAAGCTTCCACAGTTGACAAAGGTTGGTACTGTTGGCACCATCTATTGTGGGTGCATTTTTTGCAAGCAAAAGCAAACACATTTTTTCATTAAAAAAACAACAGAGTAGTATATCTGGTATGAAAGGATCACTCCAGAGCTAGATCCATTTAAACAGAGTCAAATAGTGATTTAAGAAAGAAGGACTTGGCACTGAATTTATTGGGATCACAAATAAAATGGATGTTTTCTTTTTCCAAAAACTTCCTTAGCATTTCCAAAAGAGTTAATATAAAAGGCAATAGACTATAGGGGGATAAAGAGAAAAAGAGTGTTCAGTGCCAGAGTGAGGGGATCGTCCTTGGAGTTATTTCAAGCAATTTAAGGCACCCATGCACAAGTACAACATTTTGGGCTAGTTTGATTGATCAACTGATAGATGTGTAGTTGTTTCCAACTGCCCCTGAGCTGACATGACAAAGATGAAACCTGTAGGAAAAGTCTAGAAATATTTTGGCTGATAAGAAACCACGTTGATACTTTTGGAAACCAGTGAGTGTGACAGAAACATTGAACTAAAACTTGATTTTTCCAAAAAGATATATTACTGAAACATTTGCTTTCTCTCCTTTGTCCCAACTTTACCAATAGTTGCAGAACTTTAACAAACCTGGTCTGCTGTTTGCAAGATCCCAGTAAGAATAATTCTATAGACGTTTTAGTTTGTTTTGCTAAAGTTTTGCCAAAGCACATAAGATCGAGACTTGACAGACTTTCAGGGCTCTAGAGAACCAGAATTATCAGATCCCATTGTAACACTAGTCATTTTGAGTAGTTCCTCATTACCTGATGTTCCCAAACTATTTTGGGTTTACTGGCTTGCCAAAGGGTGACTTTCCCTACCTACATGTTAAACCATATGAAATCATGTCAGTAAGGTGTGTTGATTTCCTGTTTGCTTCAGAAGGTCAATCTTAATTGCTGTGTCTATTTCTCAAATATTACATACCAGCTAAAGCCTTAGCAAACAGTCATATTTCCAGTTGTGCCCTATTATAGAGAAAGAAAAAAAAAGCAAACTTATTGTATTTATGAAAACAAACATTTTTCCATGAGAAAAAAGAATACTTATTAATAGTTTACAGGAGAGGAAAATATGTGCTTCATTTTAGGCTAGTGCGATTAAATAGAGTATGCAGGCATTCGTTAATCCATTAAAACATTCTTAGTTTAGTAAAATAAAAAAAAAATAAGAGCAAGACCATTCTCATGTGTTCCTTAAGAATAGCAATGGAGAATACCACTTTCAAAGAGGATTGATTCACGATCCTCTTTACTTAAACGTATTACTTTAAAAAGGGGGAAAAATTTTACTAAACAAAACATAAAGATTTAGCTTTTCATTACTTAAGTGTATTTTAAATAAAATCATGCCAACATTAATCTTATAGACTTTTATTATCCAATATCCCAATATAAATAAAATTCATGTATTAATTAATTTTAGGCCTAAATTGATACCATTTACTCTGAATATTTTACTTCTTTAGATTTTAATTTGATTACTTTTCTTAATCAATATATTGAAATTCCATCTTTATGTTTAGCTTTAGAATGCAGTGCATGCATATATACTTCCATATAAACTCTGGAAAGGGAATTCAGGTGTTCTTTTTCAAATCTAAAGTTTACTTCCTGTTTTAAATTATATTTAATAGCTTGAATTTCTGTTCTGTGTAAATTCTGCTCTCTAATAAGTTTATAATTTCTTACCCATTTCAGTTTCATGATAGCATTGCCAGAAGTATTAGAAATGACAACAGTTCCTGTGGCTAGTAAAACTTTTAAAACAACCATGGTTAAAGAGGCGATTATACTATGATCAACAACCTGAAACTTTAATTCTTTGAAATACAACCTTCCAAAATATTAGATTCTTAGGAATTCTATATAATGTTCAGAACATACCCTGAGACTACCAAACATTTATATTGTATAATTAGCTTGTATTTTTTCAATGCTTCCCACAAGATTGTACCACACCAAATAAATACAATTTGTTAACACTTTCCTTTTATCAAGAGAGGATAATCCTTTTTTATTCAATATGGGATATATCTTAAAAGCATGCTATGATCTCCCATATTTTTTATACATATCATTTTTTTTTTACATGAAGATATATTTTCTTATTTTCATTAAACTTATTTCCCACATTGAATAGAATTTTCAATTCTTGAATCCCTGGTTTTAAGAAGTTATAAACAAAACCACAGCAATATATTTTATCAACATTTTCCAGATTAGAGGATTCACAAATGATATACTTCCCCATAATTTCTTTCCCAGAAATTGACCTAAGTTCAGGTATAAATATCACAGTAACATAATTAAAAAGTTTAGTTAAGTCTCATTATTTAACACAGTTTAGCAAAGCTCTTCACAGTTACAAGTTACTGACCATACTTTAGAGACATATAGTTTTTATTGCTAAAGATTTTTAAGCAATTCTTTTCTGACCATGAGAGTCCAAGGTGACATATTGAAATTACCTGTTGAACCCAGAGAAACATTTATATTAGTTGTTAACCTCTGATGTTAGTAATACATAAAAGGAGTTTTTCACGATTTGATGACACATGGACAAATTTTAACTGTATGTACTTTTATAGCACATATACAGACATACATGTAAAATCCACATTTTACATTTAAAAACAGAATCACATGTCAGTCAAAATAATTATGCATATGGAACTTTAAAATAATCATTACCTTTTTAAAAAATTAGTGATATATATCATATTTAGAGCTATCTATCTATCATCCATGTTTAATTTAGAGGTGAAATTACCTTTATTAAATAAATGTGTACATTGCCAGATTTTATCTTCCTAAGGAGATAATTCTCTTATAAGGGTAGAGAACATGTCCCAAGAGGGAAAGAAAGTCAGTGAGATCAAAATAGCCTTCTAAGATAAAAATTAGAACACAGAGAGAAAAACATGAATATGATAAATTAAGAATGATGTTCTTAAGCCCAAATGAGTTTTACCCACCTAGGATATTAATTTTTAAGTCAGAGATTCTTTTCCCCTTAAAAGTAAAAATAAATGCAAAGATTTTTGAGAAAATACTTCTGTGACCAAGCTATTTCCTCTCTTCTGGAGAATAAGTTATTTTGCTTTTGGAACTTCCAGAATCTGATTTTTTTTTCTCATGAATTACCTTCAAAATCATTCTTATTCTCTACCATTCATGTTGTAAATGGCAATGTACTTGCTGTCATAGCTTTCTTTTGAAATAAACTCTTTCTTAGAAATATCATGATCATTTGTAGTTTATTAAAATTGCCAAAACTATAAATATTTAGTAAACATTTGAGGGGGAATGAGCATATCAAAAATGAACATTTTTCATTTTTACTGATAACTTTTTCAATTTTAATGATTTATGATTCTATTTCAAAGCACATTGCTACATGAGCTGTTGAATTTGTTTTGAAAAATATAAACTTCATGAAATCTTATCTCATTTTGCATCATCACTAAAGTCATAGTAAGATAAAGATTTTTAACCAATCTATTGCCTGAATTACACAAGAAAACTGAATGAAAAGTGAGCCCTTTCCAGAAAACTCATATGTCTGGACTTCCTCAAATCCTGGAGATAACTTCTCATTCGTTTGGTTTAATATTTGCCTTCATTGTCCACACTAACAAGGCACCATATTACCATTGATTTGAATGGCAAATGAACATACCAAAAATACTAAAACCTTTCTACTTATGCAACTGATATAGAATAAATTACGAAAATAATGCTTTTAAATATATACATTTGCTTTTTACAAAATAGAAGTATTACCAGGTGAAACTAAGACAACTGAAAAATGTGATAAACAGTTAAACTTACACTATGGCCACCCCTGGAGAGATGGTAAGCTTTATCTAGACTTGTATTTTTAAGCTATATCATGGAAGAGGTAAAGAATGAGATCTGTGCTTTATAGATCTGGGAACTGGAACTGAGAAAACACAAAGTTTGGATTGTCAAAATTGACATCACCAGCAAAAATCAGAGGATCAAAACATTTCTCCTTTGTCTAAATGCATGGTAATTATATTTAGATGTTTATATGAGTTCTAAATGGGGAGAAGACTCTTGTTATTTATAACCAGCAGCTTTTCCTGACATTAATTCAAAATTCTAGTTTAGATTATCATGTTATTTTGCAACCCACAAATGAAACTATATTTGCAAAATTTTTAGTTCACAGTTGTTACTACCCTTAGGGTGCCCCACAGAAAAAAAAAATACAAGTCTTCTTTGGAGACATATATCCAGAATCCGAACCTTGCAGAATTTCAGCAAGTTAATACCCTGCTGTAGGTAGGCACACTTACTAAAATTAAATTATATAAGAGCATAATTCTTAATGAATGAGAATTAACGCATTCTAAGCATGGGATTATATGCTAAAGAACATCAGATGATAATAGAAGACTCTGACATTCAGCATAAAATTTAAAAAAAATCAAAAATGTGAAAAAATAGCAAGGCATTATAAAAACAGAGTTATAGTTTTAAAAAACAAAATAAATGCTTTAGAAAGTTTTTAAATGGCATTATTGAAGTGAAAATTTAGTCAGAAGAAAGTTAAGCACAGATTTGAAACACCTGTAAAAGAATCGATGAACTGGGAAATATAAAAGGATGCTTATTGAAAGTTTACACAGAAAGATAAAAGGAATGGAGGACATAAAAGTCTAAGAATATATAGACTAGGAAGAGATAGTTCAATATATAATAATAAGGAATTCTAGAAATATAAAACAGAGAAAATAAGGGAGAGGCAATATTTAAAGAAAGTATAAATGAGGACATTGGGGTGGAGAGGAAATTTCTCATTGCTCTGGGATCTTTTCTGGGCTGGTTAAGTAAATTAACATCAGACAAATTAAGTAGGAGAAAAAGCACACATGTAAAGAGAGTGTAAGGGAAACTGAGCAAGAAACATTTCTACCCAAAGTTTGTCTTGAGTCTTAGGTCAATGTAAAATTTCAGAAGCAACAATCCGCAACCAGATGGAACCCATATCCTGGTCACAAGGACCAAGATGCTTGGGAGAAACAATGCTAGATTCCCAAGTTGCCTGGAAAGAATAACACAAGACCCCAGGCTGCCTGGGAAACTAAAATTCTATGTGAGAAACTGGAAAAGCATTCTGTTCCCAGAATCCCACAACTTTGAGCCCCTGAGAAACTTAAAAAAAAAACAACAAAAAAAAAAGTTTCTCCCAAAAGTCACTTGAGAAACTGGAAACATCCAGAATCCCACCCATTGCCACCCTCACCCAGCAATTATATAAACTCCAATCCCTGGCAATTCAATGTTGATTAATCTCCTTCAGTATGACTCCTCTCCTCCTTGGAGAGTGAATACAAGTTTCTGTCTCTTGTTCACAAATCTTTCTTTTACTTGCTCGCTCATGGTGAGTTCTTTCATACTGTGCTCCAGCCACCTACAAATCCATCTTAGAGAGAAATTTTACATGGTCATAAATTCTAGCATAAATGAGACAGGATGAAGGTTTATATCCCGAGCTAAAGAATGGTATAAGGTCCTAGGTGTAATGAGAGAGTTGAGGTCTCACACAACAAGGAGGCAAAGACTTCATATGATGAAAATCAGATGCTCGAAATATTAGCTCTGTCAGAAATTGTTTCCTCAATAAAGAGGAATCTGGATAGCCTGTTCTTTAAGGAATGGAAATAGTTTATCTTGACACCTACAGAGTCTCAATTGACCTTAACTCCACCAAACTGGCAGATATTAGAAAACATATGCTCTGAATATTTTGGAAAAGACCTATGTGAGTATTTTTGGACAGGTTTTTTCAAGAATTTTTCAGGTTCATCAATTCCACGCAGAGTAATACAGTTATATGCAGACTAAGCAATGCAACTCTAGAACTTCAGAGAAAAGTTTCTTAAAAATTGCTCTCAAATACAGAAATTTAAACTGATTGCAGCAACAAGAAAAATACACTATGATGATGTCTTTGAAATACTGAGAAACATTTCTCAAATTAGAACCCTATATTTATTTAAAGGATCATTCAAACTGATGTTGAAATAAACACATTTTCAGGCAAACAAATACAGTTGTTAATTGAAAGAACAGCAGAAGGTTATATTTGAGAAGGAAGAGAATTTATCCCAGAAGAAATCAGTTGTCAGAAGCCAGGAGTAAAGATATTGGCAAAGGAATAGGCAAATGTAAACAAAATCTTGCTATTTAAAATTGAATGATAAACTTGCTCCTATGAGGATAAAAATTAATT
Source organism: Solenodon paradoxus (assembly GCA_004363575.1). NCBI lineage: Eukaryota > Metazoa > Chordata > Mammalia > Eulipotyphla > Solenodontidae > Solenodon > Solenodon paradoxus. The sequence continues at coordinate 49,649 of RJWH01004585.1, read as the reverse complement.
TAGAATTCACAAAAATGTAGTAATAAGGATTGGTGATATTAGATATAAATTAAGGAAATGTAAGGATAAAACTACAATACTACATAGTAATTACATGTAAGAGAGAGAATGTTATAAACTTCTTAGTTTTGTAAGGGAGAAGAAAAATACTAATAAGTATGGGCTGATGTTTATATCTATTAAAATAATATAAAACATATATGTAAGAGATAGAAGAACAAGAAATAATAATAACCACCTAATAAATTGGTATGGACACTGTTATGAAAAGAAGTAAAGAAGTATATCTATATATCTATATAGATATATCTATAGATATCACATACAAACGAAAATGGTATCCAAATACATCAGAAATCTTAACGCTAATACATTAATTAGCTCTTAGTGTGGAAGAGGATCTGACCTATTTCCAGGCAATGAATAAGTCAAGGTAAATCCGAATTAGTCAAGAATGAGTAACAAATTAATGTTAAAATGCAATATTCCTTTAATAAAATCAATTTAATAAAAGAATGAATACACTAGTGACACATTATCAGTTCAATCTTTGATAATTAATTAGTTCTTCAGCAGTTTTCAATGATGTGAAACTTATCTGACAACAACAGAGCTATGAACTATGTTTCCTGGCATGTAATATACAGTTAATAAATGCTTATTGGATGAACAAATTGATGATTTTTTTTACCTTTGAAATTAAGGCATCTGCTTCATTTTCTTTGGTAAGTTGTTTACTACTACTAACACAAGAAAAATGTAGAAGGCTTGCACAGTTGTGTTTCAACATTAATCCATTAGGGCCCTCTGCCCATTAGCTGCATTTTGCAAATTTATAAAATGCAAAATAGACCAAAAGCTCTGAGAACTTTCTCAATAGCAGGGGTTGAAATCCATATTTGCATAATAGCAAGCAAAAACAGGGCCCATTTGATCACTTTTTAGCTTAAATAGACATGTTTAATATACTACAAAATATATCATTTTAATAAATATGTAAATACAGTTTCCTAAAGCAACATGGCTTAAATATTTAAATGGTTATACTATTGCATTTACTAGCCTTATGTCTTTTCCATTTCATGAGTAACATTTCAGAAATAATTTTTTATCCATGTTAGATAAAACGTAGAGTTTAGCATTAGAAGAATTCCACTCTATTTTTATCAGAAAGTTTTCCTGAGGTAACTGAAATGGCACATTTCTCTAATATTTATTTTCCTAATTTTTTAGGTAGCCTAGTAGGCTTGACTTTATGAGATGTATTATATAACCAGAATTAGCAAGTCTATCTCTGCATACTATCAAAAAACATTTATGATAATTTCAAGAAAATACCCTAGACTTTCCATCCTTATTCTCCCTCAATATTTCCCGCCTCTTAGATTGATTCTCACAGATGAGAAGTTGCAAGTGTATAGTTTTAAAAAACAATTTATCTTTCTATTTTAATATTCTGTTCAATTAAATCAATCCAGTAATTTGAAAAAAATGTATTAGGAAAGTTTCTTTTCAATAGTGACTCACTAACAGTATCAAAAGCTGCCAATATCCCCAGCCATAAATTTAAATGTCAGACAGAGGAACACTAATACTATTAAAAAACCAAACCAAACAAAAAAAGTCAAATAGTTTACAGTGTCTCACAGAACACGATGTGTCAAATATTCACTAGTTATTAGACAAAATTTCAAAGTATGTCAAACTCGTACAGAGATCCTGTGAAGCCGACTTTTGCTGACATTTTAAGACCTGTGGTCATGAGGCTACAGCTGTCTACTGACTTGAAAAATTTCACAATCACTGCAATATAAAGGCCACAATGAAAAGTTAGTGTCACTCACTTTCTAATTGCCAACTGTTTTATTACAGAGTTGGGGTGCTCTAACAGATCTAGCACTGTTACAAAAAGGAATATGTTATGCGATTAAGTTTTTAAACCAAACATTTTTCTACTGTGGAACAAAAGTCAAAAGTAATTGCCAACCACCATTCTAAACTCTGTGTGTGTGTGTATTTATCAAAAAGTTACATAAATTCTCTGGTCTGATGAATCCTTCAAAATATAGTAATAATACCTTTTTAAAATTCCTGTCCCTATTGGGATGAAATCCTATGGTGATGTCATGTAAAACATTTTATAAATTTAATAAACTGTGAATAGCTATGCTAGTAAGAGAAATATTAGTGATTAAATATGAACACATTTGGGGAAAAGATAACAGCAGAAATAATTTTTAATTCCCCTTGTTAGAGTAGAAATTTGTTATTTTTGACTCAGACATCAAACAAACACTTTTTGGGTGAAAAGGACATGAATACTGGAGTAGAAGCCTGCCTCCTACTGCGGTTGCCCCACAGGGTGACATGTTCCCTCTCACTTTGACTGACATCTAACATAACCACAGAGGACAGGACTAGTCCAATTAGACCCTTTCACTAACACTTGAATACTTGGATTCTTCAAGAACGAAGCAAAACCATGATGGGAAGCCAGAGGTTACCTGACACAGGTGAAATGATCAAGGCCTGGTAGCCCAAAGTGAGGGTAAGTGTGGGAAGAGGCAGCAGCTCTATCTACAGCCAACTAATGCTGGCATCCATCTTTCATATGCGTTGTAGACTCTGAAAAGTCTCAAATGTTCCCCATATGTTTCTTTTTGCTTAAATTAGTCACAGAGGGTTTCTGTTACTGGGAATCAGGAAGCCTCCTGAGTGTATCTATAAAAAGAATTTATAATGCATAATTAACAATTTAAGGCAAATTAAAAGTTTTATTTGTCAGAAAAACCCTTGTCCTAGACTTTATTAACTCTTATATTTCTCTAACTATTGTACATAGAAATCTTCATGACTGTGAAAAATTGATAATGTGATTCAGGAGACATTTTTAAAATATGGGTATGAGCATGATTGTGTTTAATTTACTTTGGTTTTCACTTTCATTTAAGTCAACTTTTACTAAGGAACTTAGCTATTTTACTAAGGCTGATGTTACTATTGTAGAAGACAATATTTGTTAGAATCAAAGGCAGATCAGAGTTTGTAATCTATCAATTTGAATGGGGTTCATAAGCTTTTGTGTAAATCACAAGAATAAAGGCAGGGAAATTGGAATAGGTTTCCATATACCATCCCACCTGGGATGTAATCATACTAAACACTTGTATTAATGTTCTTTAAAAGAGAAATAATAGAAAGAGACATAAAAGGACAAAAAAGCAAAGATATTTTAAGACTTTTATAGACAGTTTGGAGGTGGTTATATTATACAGTATAAATTGTATTGTATATTAGAAGTCACTGCATTCTAGACTCAAAAATTAGTTCTCAAAACACGACCCAAGATTAGTACCAACAGCAGCACATGGAAACTTATAAAAATGCAAATACTTAACCCTCACCAAAAAATTTGGAATGACTCTGCTGTATCAAGTACATAGGTTGTCCTGCTCATGTTACAGTTTGAAAACCATTGGAGAATACATTAAGGTAAAAGAAAATCAAAGAATTGTATGGAAATCATTCAACTCTGATTCAAATCTATTGTAATTTGCTTGGTAACAGGTCCATTTCCCTTAATTTATTATAATAAGGTCTCCAGTCCTGTCATTTTCACTTCTGTGAATCTCTCTCCTATGCTAAAATATATCCATTAACAATATATCAGTCAATCTAAACATATCAGATTAGCCCCAAAGAGAAAACAAACATTGACATTGAATAAAATTTTAAGTGAGCTGTGTAGTAGATTTTTTTCATAGTTTTCCTCCTGACTTCTCATATCAATGGAAAAATAACAAAAATTATCCTTGATCACTGGTTCTTGGATGGGCTCTCTGATAACAGTCTGACTTCAGTAATTTATAAAATAAAACCTGCCAATATTAACCTGCTCAAATTACATGGTGAAGATATTCTTATTTTTAAATTGATTTTGTTATGGAAAAGAAAAAAATACTACAGCAATAATTCAATTCAACTCTAAATGGTAGAGATGCATGTTGCCCATAATTATAAAAAGCATTGTTCTATTTTCCTAAAAAAATTTGAATTCATACTGAAAAAGTGTATCTGATGGGTAGGAAAACAATGGTTTATTGTTTTACTGTTCTTGTTTTGGTTCTGAGTTCATACTAAAGAAAGAGATGGCTATAGAACTCAGTAATACAGTGTTTCTGCCTCAAATACTTAATTTTTCCTGATGATGTTTTTTAAAAAAATAAAGATAGTTGACTTTCAAGGTGCTGGTTGAATATATAGTTCAAAATACCTGGATTACAGCATTTCATTTATATTTAAATAATTGTCAGTGCTCATTGACATCAAATTTAGCTATGGGAACTTTTTTTTTTATTAGAGAGGAAGGAAGAAAAGGAAAGGAGGAAGAATCACTTAAGGAAAGAAGGAGAGAAGAGGAGGAAGAAGTATCAACTCTTCCAATTATCACACTCCTTGATATTTACCAAAAGGTGTTGAAAATTATGTGAACAAAAAAGCTACACACAAATATTTGTAACAGCATTTTGATAATTGCTAAAACCTGCAAGCAACTAATATGTCCTTCAGTAAGTGAATAGATAAATAAACTGTGTAAGGTATTCTTTGGAAAAATATAGTAGCAACATAACTCTATGTGTTTCAAATACACACCTATATCAGTGCTTTTAAACTAGTATTTCAAAGACGTTTTGCATCATCATTTGCCTCATAAATCCTAGGCTGATAAAATAACTAAATTTTACTATTTTATACTATGCCTCTCTACATGTTTTATGCATATAACTTGGCAAAGTTATTTCCTTTTTCTTAGAAATGTTTTTACATCTTAGATTTCTCTTTATTATAGCACTTTAGTGCAATTATTTTTAGAAAAATTGAGGGTAAAGTGCAAATATTTTTTTCTGTATAATTCCAACTCACACACGAATAATCTCCCCCATTATCAACACCTCTAACAAAGAGTGGTACATTAATTACTATTGATGATACTACACTGACAAATCATAATCACGCAAAGTCCATCGTTTCCATTTGGATTTATTCCTTATGTTGTACAAATGAATGACATGTATTTATTATATGGTATCACTGAAAGTATTCCACTGCCTTAAAAATTCTCTGTGCATTGTTCATCTCTAACCCTTCATCCTATTCCTTGGCAGCCATGATCTTTTTACTGTTTCTATAATTTTGCCTTTTTCAGAAGGTTCAGACTGTCCAGATTGATTTTACAGAGTAGAATAAGGTAATACATAACCTTTTCAGGTTTTTTTTTATTCAATAATGTGTAATTAAACTTGTTCATTTCTTTTTATGAATTTTTAACTCATTTTTCAGCATTGAAAAATATTACATTGTCTGGCAATCACAGTTGGAAGAGTAGCTTTATGAGAAATCTTCAAATCCTTCTAAAGTGACTACCATTTTTCGTTTCTACCAGCAATGTGTGAAAGTTCTGTTGCTCCACATCATTGCTAGTACTGATGATTGCATTTGGACCATTCTACTATGTGATATTAATATCTCGTTAATTGTTCAATTTTAATATCCCTGATGATACATAATGTGGAATATCTTTTCATGTACATATTTGTACTCTGTCTTCTTTGGTGAGGTGTCTGTTTGGATCTTTAGCTCACTATTTAAAAGGGTTATTTGTTTTCTTTTTGTGGAATTCTAAGAATTTTTTGTATATTTTGAATGGTAATCTTTTACCAGAGTATCTCCCAGTTGTGGCTTCTTTTACAGTGCCTTTGATAGAGCAGTTTTAGCTTTAATTAAGTCTATGCTATCCTTTTTTTTTTTTTCATAATTAGCACCTTTTATATTGTTCTAGGAATCCCTTGCCATACCTAATGTCATCCATGTTTTCTGCTGTTATGTGGAAATGTTATAATTTTGTGTTTTCCACTTAGGTATTTGATTTGTTTGAAATTAATTATTAGGAAGAGCCCAAGCTTGAGTCTAGATTGTTTTTCATGTGGTTGTCTTATTTTTCTAGCACTATTTGTTGAAAAGCCTTCTTTATTCTATTGAATTTTCTTTGCTCATTTCTCAAAAATTAAGTAATTATATTAATGAAATACAATATTTCTGGGATGACTTATCTGCACCATTCATCTATTTTTCTATTCTTTTACCCATACCATGCTAACTTGGCTGCTATAACATTATAATTAGTAATTTTGAAGTCATTTAATGCCAGTCTTCAAATTTTTTTCTTTACCATCAATAGTTTGTTTAGACCTTGTCTTTTGCCTCTCCATTTAAACTTTAGAACTGGTTTGAACATATACATGAAATAGCTTTCTGGTTCTACTGGAATAGAATTGAATATATATATCAAGTTTGGAAATATTGAAGTCTTGACAATATTGAGTCTTCTTATCCTTGAACATAAAATATTTCTTAACAGAGACATTTCTTTGATATTTTTCAGTAGATTTTCAGTTTACCTCATATAGATTTTGTTTACAGAATTTGCTGCATTTATACATAAGTATTTTATTTAGTAAGTACAGCATAAATATTATTTCTTTTATTTCTAATTTTACGTATTCATTTGTATCATAAAGGAAAATGATTTACTTTTATACACTAACCTTGTGTCCTGCAGCATTGCTATAATATATTCGCTCGATGACTTTGTTTTTGCAAATTATTTTGGATTTTCTACATTAACAATCATATGATCTGAGTACAAAGACAGTTTTCTTTTTCCTTACCTTATTGCTTTAGCAAGAACATCCAGAACAATGCTGGCAAGGAGTGGTTAGAGAGGACATATTTGCCTTGTACCTGCCATTAGTGGAGTAGTGTTGAACTTTTCAACATTGATGTGATGTCAGGTATAGTTTTTCTGTAGTTATTATTTATCAAGTCAAAGAAAATTCACGTTATTCCTAGTTTACTAAAAGTTTGTAACATGAAAGGTTGTTGAATTTTATCAAATAATTTTTCTATGCCTGTACATGCTTGTGTGATTTTTCTTTAAGCTATTGATGTAATGAATAACATTGATATTAAAATGTTGAATCATCTTTACCTACCGGGGGTCAATTCCATGGGTCATAGGTTTAAATTTTTATACATTTAAAATTTTTATTTGCTAACATTTTGTTAAAGATTTCTGCATTTATATTTATGAGTGACACTGGTATAGAGTTTTTTTTATAAAGTCTCAAGTTTTGCTATTAGAGTAATGCTGGCCTCAAAGAATGAGCTAAGAAGTACTTTCTTTTTTGATCCTTTGAAAATGGGTATTTGTTTCTCCAGTGAAAGAGATGGCAGCAAATATGATTTTTTTTCATTATAATTTGATGAACTAATCAGGGTCTTACATGTTTCAGAAAATTATTTTTGTCACTAACACAAGCCTACTCAAGTTGTCTGTTTTCTCTTGCGTGAGCTTTGGCAAATGGTGTCTTTTAAGGGATTATTCCATTTAATTCAGTTTATTAAATTTGTAAGCCTACCATTGTTTATAATATTTCTTTATTATTTTTTTAATGTCCACAGGATCTACGGTGATGTCTTCTCTTTTATTTCTTATACTAGTCCTTTACTTCTAGTCTTTTTTTTTTCTTATTTAGCCTTTTTGGAAGTTTGGGGTTTTTACATTTTTGTTTTTGTTTTAACTTTCTATTTTGACATAACTGTTTTTTAATTTTATTGATTTGTCTCAATGTCCTTAAATCGTTTCTTCTAATTTTAAAGAAAAAATTAATTTTGAAATGCTTCCAGAAATCTTAAAGCAATTGAGACACTAGTCAATAGTGTATTACAATTTTCCTATAACTACCAACAAAGGAATTTTTCTTCTCTTTCCAATATAATAGGTTAGAGATTTAAAAAGTATCTAGTTAGACTATATTTTTACTTTCTGATATGGTCAATTTTTAACTCTTTCATTTGTTATCCATTTTTATTTCTTTGTTTTTGTGTTTATTTTTCTCTATTAATGTCACCTTTCCTTTTCATTTTTAAGGAACTCAAATATTTGGCATATCAATTTTGTCATATGTTAAAAATATTTTTTGAGTTTGTCATTTTCCTTTTATTGATTTCAACATTGGTTGGTCTATTTTGCCTCTTATGTACATATATATATGCATGTGCAATATATGTATATATAATTTCCTTTCTTTATGAATCACACTTATTTCTTCAAGCCAGTGTATGACTCTTTTCCCATTTTTATATTTTTATCCATTTATAATCTACTCTGGTGTTATTTTAAGGTTAGGGTTAACTTTATTTTCTGATAATATCTATAGTGCCGTGAATAAATTTTTCATAATGCTTGCCTACATTTGTAATTTTATAGTCACATAAACATACTCAAAATTGAAGAATATCATAGAGAACTTATAGGAGACACATCTCAATAAATTGGAGCTTATGTTGAGTCTTAGGAAGTGTACTTGAGATGTTAAAACTGGAAGATATAATACAAAATGGAAAATACATTAAAAATGTATACAAAAATGTAGGACAAGCCCTATCTTTAAATATCAAACAACTGAGCAGTGAAGATAACTGAATCATTTACTAAAAACTGAGTTTTTGTACTAAGGACTTTTTCATTTGCTGTTCATTTTTCAAAATAACTCAATGAAATGGGGATTATTATTATTACATTTCATTCTACAAAGTAAGTAGATAAGTCTTATATAATGACCCCCAATTAATTAATAGGTTATTGCACATTAAGAAAGTCTAAAACTTGCCACCGAATTACTGCTGGTTGCAATCATCTAGTATCTTTATCCTATTTAGTATATGACAAGTCAAATTAAATGTATTCTCTTATGATGACAATATGTTCAGGATTCCTTATCTGGATTCTAAACAAAAACACAGCCTTTTGAAATATTTTGTTTGTTACTAATATGTTTATATTCCATGATTCCATTTTCTCCTGGCAAATAGCATTTTTATTAAAAAGCTATACTTTAATCCAATTTACAAATTATATACAATCCAAAAAACTGAACTGCATTTGAAGATGATAAATATAATTACATAGAAAGTGGCTGTAACTGAACAATTAGAAACTTTAAAATAATTTATCAAGATAATCTTTGAAATCCTTCATGTTATTTGAAAAATATATATATATGATATAACAAATTACATGGCAAGGATTTTTTTTTCAAACATAGATTAGTGTTTTCTTAGGTAGAGAACTGAGTTTATTCAAGCAGCCATCATTGAAAATAGAGCCTAGTGTTTTGAAAAGCTAGTATGACTTATAAGACCTCCAATTAGCAATAGTTATTTTCATATTGTCCAATATCACAGTGTGAACTAGAGCACTGTAGTATAAAGAAAAAAGAATATATTATACATACACAAAATTTTAATATGAATAACCACATGTGCTTTTTCATAATTAAACAACTTTTTTCTATTGTTCGATAAGATTAAGAATTATTCAGAACTATTTTATAATGTAAATTTTTTCAGAATTAAAAAAAATAATATGCAAATCTATCAAGATTTACTGAATCAATAACTTAGTTTAACCTATAAATTTTAAGGAAAAAAAGGTTTACTTACAGAATATAGACTACTACATCCTCTTTTGCCCAGAACTGGCAAGAATTCAAGTGATGAGAAAGTGAGGGCTGAGTGGACATGGATACTATATTATAGAAAATTATTTTGTATATTTCAGGGAAACTCCCATTTCTACAAAGAAAGAAAATTATTTTGTATATTTCAGGGTAACTCCCATTTCTACAAAGAAAGAAAATGCTGTATGTCATCATCTGGAGAGTATTTGAAGTCAAATCCAGGAAAGCAATAATATTGGGTTTTAGGAAATCAGTTGACTACACACCATAAATGAGGAAGGATAAAAAGAAACACAATGAGCCAGATAAAAGATGGTTACATTCCACATCTGTGGAAAAACCTGGATAGCTTTTCATATAGCCTATGAAAGTTTATGACGATTAAACAAGTATATTTAAAATTTAGCATAAAATAAAACTGTTGCATGCATATTTCTATTTCAAAAAGGTCAATTTTTAATAGATGTGAGGAACTACTTAGCTGCTTTTACACTGATCTGCTAACAATTTATAACAAAAAAATTGACAGCAATAAAAATAGTAATGCTAGCTGCTTAAGGATTGAAGCTCCAAAAAACCCATGTTCGAATATGGAATCTGTTGTAATCTTACTGAATAATGACTATTTTCTGTAAGACTTGTTTTTCTCATCTATAAAATAAGAGTGATAATATTTACTACATCACTGCATATAATTTTATCCTCAGGATTAGAAGAAATGATGTGCCATGGATGTGATTTTGAGCAAATTGCAGCCATTGAAGCAGGAATTCATGAATAGAACATGTTCTTTTGACGTTCTTTGGAAAAATGTAATTGGTCTAGGGCATAGCTGGTCACAACATAAGCCTGGGATTTTGTAGAATGACAGCAGCAGAGGAAAACTACTCCACTGCTATTATTTGATCATTTTTTTGTTTTGTTTTTAATAAATTTACCTTGGCAATGAACTTGTTGGACTCAGTACAAACAGTTACAACAAAAATTTGGGAAAAAACTCTTTAGGAGAGCTGATGAAGTCCTTGGAGACTGATGATTGGGGATATTTGCACCTCCAAACTAAAGTGAAACACTGCCTCTTCTAGGACAGGGAGTCCCACTTTCCCAAGCACCTCACCAAACATGCCAGAGAATGCTCTGAGGTTGGTAAATGGAAAATGCTATTTGTATATAAAGTGCATAGTGCACTGTTCAAAATGTGATAAGGATTTAAGAAGTGATAGCTAATTTAAATATTGTTATGCATAAGCATTTACAAATGGTTTATATGAGATTCCCCTGTGAAACAAAACTAGCAGATTACTGGAGTCTTTGGGGTTCTCTCAAGTCAGTTGCAAATAGTGGGCATACCATATCTTTCTTTCCTATTTAGATACCTATTGTATATTATATCCTTTTTTTTTTCTTTCTGATTGTACTGGCTAGGACTTCCAATACTCTACTGAATACTAGTGGTGATAGTGGACAGTCTTGTCTTGTTCCTGATTTTGGAGGAATTGTGCTCAGTTTTTTTTCCCATTGGTATGATGGTAGTTGTAGGTGTGTCTTTATTATTTTGAGGTAAGCTCCAGCTACACTCATATTGTGAATGAATTTTACATAAAAGTGTGCTGAATCTTACTGCATTAAGAATATATTAATGTACGCATGCTTATTTAATTACTTCTGAGTTTGATATCTCTATCAGAGATTATGTATATATAATATTGCATTATTTGTTCTAATATTAGTATAATACCTTTTCTTTTTCCTTTTAAGTGGGGAAAGGAGGGTTTTGTTGAAGTATTGCATTTTGCTAGCTGCGAAGTTATTGCCTTTATGCTTTAACTCATTCATCTCTGTTCTGAGTAGTGATGCTATGCCAGAGATGCCAAAAAAATCTATATTTTGCTTTGCTAGTTCCCTGTTAGTTTGACCAGTTGGAGCGCCAGAGGGAGACAGCAGGTGTGTGGTGGAATGGCTACTCCTTGTTTGCTTCCCTGCATGTTCTGTTTTTGTCTACTTGTGCAAATTCTGTCACCGTAGCTTTTTCCTTTATCAGCTTTTAGCAGCTTTTGCTGTACATAAAGAATCAGCTGAGTGATGTCTTCAGAGACATCAGCACCAATTCCAGGGCACTCCCATCTCTGGTGTCTTAGTCACATCTCTGCAGGTCCTTTCTCTGGGTACAGAGATATTGGCAAGAGTCAAGCAATAGATACTCTGCACAGGTCTGAATTTTAACACCTTGAGATTATTTTTCAGTCCATCCATGAGTTAAAAATGTTAATGCCTTCTCTTTGTTTTTTAGTCATAGAAATGAGAATGCTTCTTGAAGTTGCGACTATTATGACTTTGTGGTGTCATTCCTCTTTTTGTACTTTTAGATCATCAGTCAGTAGTTAATTGTAGTAAAGTATTCCTGTTACAATTATTGATACACTGTTTATCCCCTGACAAGATTTTGACTGTTAGAAGTATACATCAAAAAAATACAAAGATCTAAAAAGAGGACAAAGAAAGTCTTCAAAGTGACCTGTGCTAAGCAGCACCTAAAACAAGTAATAGGGATTTCTAACAACTAAGACACAACTCATTTCTCAATTTGTGTTTAAATTCTCCACCTTACACATAACTGCTTTGTTGGCTCTTAATGCCAGAAGATACCTTTTGTCTGTTTTTAAACTACAGAATGATACAGTATATACTTTTTTTGTTGTGATTGCAAATGTATTTTACTGAGTATTGTTTTTGAGCTTTATATATGATACTGTCTACAGTTGTGGTTTATTTATTCTCCTTAGCACATGCTATTTCATTATGTGGATGTATCACAATTTATTCATGAATAGAATTGGCATTAGTTTTGTGAAAACTTCTATAAAGATTATTGTATATAGTTTTTGCTATTGCTTCAAATTTGTAGGTTAATTTTATGGGTGCACATCTTTTCATGTTTCAGTTTTCAATTCATAAATACTGAGAGTCATTAGTACTTACTGATAACTGAGAAGAATTAATATTCTGAAAATATTCTCATATGTTAATCCATAATTCCAATAAATGCAATTCTTAACAAATCCCAAAGGATCTTTTTAAGGTTTACAAATGTAACTTAATTCTTTTTAAAGGAACGGTGCAGGCACTACTGAAGGCATATAGGCAGGCAGGCAGAAGAAAGAGGAGAAAAAAGAATTTTATTTTTATTTAGATGTTCATTTTGGTTGCTCCCCCCATGTGCAGGATGTGAACCTGAGACCTTGCAACATATGTGGAATGGGCTCTTGGCCAGAGGCAGTAGCCCAAACTCTACTCCAGTAAGGTGCAGTACAAATTTAATTTTAAAAAAATTGCAAGAGTGAGCTTTCTTAAATTGTAAGGCAAACTAAAACCTAAGGCAAAAATCTACTAATGAACATCTTAAGCAGATAATTTATTAAACTAATACTAAAACATATTGTAAACCCAGAGTTACCAAAATGTCTGGTGTGGTTATAGAAAGATGTAAATTGATATGTAAACAAGAGAGCTTAGAAAAAGATTCTTGTCTTTTAAGTACAGTGTACAAATTAGAGATACTATCACAAATCAGTGAAGGTTTTAACTATTAACTATTGTTTGGCACATAATTAATTGTTCATCTGGGAAAAAATATGTTTCCCAGTTACACATTAGAGTAAATAGTTTTAAAATAAATAAAAGCCTGGAGTATGGGGTTAAAACACATGAAAATAAGAAGAAAATACAGAATTACTTTAATGACTTTACTATAAAATTAGTTTTCTTACATAAGATAACAGAAGTATAAATAAATGAAAAGAGATAAACTAGCATATATGAACTAAAATTAAAAAGTGCAGCATACCAGATATATCAAAAATTTTATAAACTTTAAAGATAAGCTGAAAAGAAATAAAATAATTGCATAATAAAAACATATTTAAAGAAAGTAATTCTGCATATTTATAATAAAAATAAACTGACATTAAATTGACAGAAATAAAAAACAAACACAGATGAGTAAAGGTAAGTGGCCAATAAACCTATGAAAGCCTGCATAACTCACTAGTAAACAAAATTAAGCTGAAAAGTAATAAAATATATTGCTTGTCCATTACACTGGCCAGCATAATAACTCTGATAAAACTGAATATTCAGATAGGTGTAAGGTAACAATTTTTATATGCTTCTGCTTTAACTATTCTTGAAAATATTAGGAAAAACCTAATGGTATTCAAAATATACTTAAATACAACATTCATATCTCTCTTTTCTCTAGTTATTCATCTTAGAAAATCTTTTTTTCTGTTACTAAGAAACTTATTCAAGGTAAGAAACTATCATTGAAGTTGAAGACAACCTAAGAAATTGTCAATAGGCATATGTAGAACAATATATTAAGCAAAAAAGCTAGCTATACAATATTTTTTATAGGGACGGACTTGGCGACATCTGAGAAAATAACATATACTTACCCAGAAATCTCACCTCTAAGACTTTTCTCATGAAGACCTAATTACTAATACAAAAATACACATACACAAGTTTATTTTTGTTTTGATTGTCAAACATTATAAATATCTAGTATACTGTCATATTATTAAGCTGTATCAGATAAAAATAAGCAAATATAAATATTTTTCATTTTTGGTGGTTTTCCCCAGTCCTGGGTCTCAACATGGGTCTTTTGAGTTTTTACATGGACTGTGCTCCAGTCACCAGAGTAGCACCTAAGCCACCAGGATATTCTAATAGTACCTTTTGAACACAGTACCTGGACAATATCCCCTCAGTGTAAGAGTAAAAAGAAATTCAAAAACATTCAAAACTGTCTAGTCATTTTGTTGCTTATGGTGATATGCATATAACATTTCTGAAACTGTGCTGTGTGTCTTGTAGGAGAGAGCAAACACATAAACACAATGATGTAAGGAGCCAGAATTTTAATTGTAGACTGAGTGTGTTGATAAGGTATAAGGAAAAATATGAAATAATTCTGTCATATTGAAATAGTTGTCTAAGTTATGATTTAAATATATGTATGTAAAATTTATAAATATGAGTATACCTAACCTGTAGACCTTGGTTTCCAAATAACTGTCCTCACTAAAACTAATGCTGGATCAATGGAACAATGTCTGATCCCAAGTTTGGGGTAATGAAAGGGCATATTTTGGTGTGTCAGAAGGCAGGGAATTAAATAAAATGAGAATATGACAAAGGATAAAAGGCACTTAACTACTAGAAAATGAGATAGCTGCTGCAGTGAAATTCAGATTAATAAATGAGGAAAGAATAAAAGTGACAAAATTATCTTTGGAAATTATTATAGTTATAATTAATTTAGTCAAGAATCAACAACAGATCTTACAACATTGGGCAAGATTTGGTGGAGAATAAAACATTGTCTTAATTCATTTTCTCCCATATTGCAAATGGAAAATGATAACTTTATCCAAAAACCTAGCAGAAATCAATTTCACAAGTTAGCAAAGTTAATATCACCAATATTGAGCACAGAGGGTCATAATTTGCTCCTCATATGATACTCTAAGAATATAATGTTGTTTATGTTGTGTTCCTGCTAAAAAAGACATAACATGAAAACAATCATGAAAAACACCACTCAGTTTGTCAAAGAACAAGTCTGTATCTTCAAATGCAGAAATGTATGAAAAACAAAGACAGTTTCTAGACTAAATAAGACAGAAAAAAATGGCAGCAAAATTCAATGAGTGGTCTTAGTTTAGATCCTGATTTGGAAAAATAAAATACATAGGGGACATGATCAGAAAACCAGTAAAATTCATAGGGGTTATCTATTAGGTAATAAACGTACACATCTCACACTTCCTGAATTTGATAATAATACTGAGGATATATAAATGACTATCCTTGTTCTAAATCATATATATTCCAATTATTTGCAAATAGTTTAACAAAAATAATAGCACTGATAATGTAAATTTATAGGATGTGGTAAAATTCTAATAATTGGTGAAACTAGGTGAAAAATATGTCACTATTTTTACTATGATTATAATTTTCTTATAAATTTGAAATTACTTCAAAATCAAAAATGAAAAGTCTTAGAAATCTGAAGGATTTTGTCAGCAGACTCATCTTTAGAAACATCAGATCCTTCAGTAATTTGACATATTACAAATTTAATAACTTGTGCCTCAATTTACTCAGTATAATTGTGTTATTACTGATATATAATATTACCACCTGGGTAATGTCAGCACTTGTGTTACTATCTGCAGCACTGTCATATTTCGTTTTACTTTTTGGGTAAGGTCAAATAAACGGGGTCAAGGTTGATAATTGAGAATATATATTGATATGGTACTATCTTCCCTAGAGCAATTTAGCATCTACTAAGAAATACTAACATAAAACAAATGTTTAATACAATTTGTGAAAACTTAAGAGTGACAAAAACTATACCGTAAGGCCTCCGATGATGGAGGTCTAACTTAATTGAATAAAGTTGGAAAAGGGCAAGTTAGGACAGATAAGGCATAATCAAGTCTGTCAAAAAGATGACCCTGGAGCTGAATCTTGAGGATGTAGATGAATTAGTAGATGAAACTGTGGGTTCCTCCTGATGTACAAGTAAGGACTGAAAATAATAGTATGACATATTATTATAAAAGCTACAACTGAAAATATAACCTAGCAAGGAGAGAAGCTGATTGTTAGGTGATAGGAGCTGAAGATGATAATGTTTACAAGTTTTAATATCCTTTAAATTATGCAATTGGAGCACATTTCAGATTACATTAACTCATTAACATTATAAAAGAAGAATTCTGTTTGTATCTCTGAATATGTGTTCCCTAGCAATTTTTCTTCTCAGGAGAATTGCAATTAATTATTTAAGGTTTACCTCCTTATTAGATCTTAAGCTCTGTAATGAAGGAGCCAATCTCACCGAATCAAATGATGCTTAGATATCCCTTCAGGTTTAAAATTTTTGCGCATCATCCCAATTTGCATTCCACTCCTTCCTTATGACCTCAATTTTAGTTTTCTGAAATACATTATTTCAAAATTTCTTCAGCAAAGGTCTACTAGTGGTAAAAATCTATGTGCTATTTGGGTCTACAACAGTAACTTTATTTTGGCACCATTATTTGTTAAAAGTTTAGCTTTTGTCGTATTCTCCTCTTACTGTTTGTTACAGCAACTGCATAGTTTCATTTTCTACTTTTATATTCCACAGTTGTTTTCTCTCATCACGTTAGAATTTATACCATTGCTATTTGTCTCGTGCTGCTGTTACTTAGAAATCTGCAGAGAGAAACCGATTTCCCTGTAAACAGATGAGATAACTGAGGTTCAGAAGAGTTAAATATCATAGAGATAATAACCAAATACTGCTTTTAACAGCATTATCTTTGGTTCCAGTATGCATATGTAACTTTTCTGATAGATTCTGTGTCTTCTCCTTTTGAAGCCACGTAAGAGAAGGAAAAGATTTAGGCCTGTGAATCGTTGCACTGGTACTATCAAAGTCCTAAGGAATGTTTCAAATTCTTTCTATTCCCATTGGAAGTAATGCACATAGTCCAGGGGAGTGTAGAATAGGATCTGAAATCATTTGATTGAGATTGTCTTCTAGTTCCAATTCAACATATTCTACTCTTGCCAAAAAATACAAAAATACAAAATAAATAAATAAATAAACTCTTTGTTCCTGGTTTCTGTGTCTGAAAAATGGGGATAAATAATATCTACCTTATACAATATGAGAATTGAATGATATATGAATCAAAGCTATTGACACGAATCACAAATGTTGGCAATCATTAAATTTTCCTATTGCTACTAGGACTGGCTTAATACTTAATTGACCAATCCAAATGTTTCATAGAATCTGTTTAGGCATGACTTTATGCAAAATGTTGTAAGAGAATATAAGGATAGTATACTGGGCAGAAATTAGTACAATATTTTTAACACAAAATAAAAATACTTTTGATATTTATAAATGCATATACTACATAATAATTTATCATTTCTATATTACCTACAGAGATACATTTCATCTCATGGGCTTATATTGCTTTTGCCTTAATAAATTGAAAAAAAAACTGAATCCCTAAGTTAAAAGCCTCCAAGAAGCAATCATGCAGCAAGGACTATGGGATCATGTGTGCCCATAAGCTTTTCTTGTTAAATAAATGGAAACATCAGAGACAGCCACAATTCACAGTGAAGGTTTGTGAAAGCAGGGCTAATTCTTCAGGTCAAAATACATGAGTCTCAGGGACAATTATCTACATTCATCATTTTTGCTATTCCCAAATACAGGCCTATAAAATATAATAAACATCCCTGTGTCAGGTCTTAATCACCACCTTTAAGTTTTAAAGTATTTGCTTTGTGCTGATTTTATTAAAAGTACACCAAGACTAGTAAAGCAGAAATACATGCAGCCTCACAACTCTATGATTGCCTTGACAACTTTTCTTTCAGAAAAAACACTGGCCTTCTGCCTATATTTTTCATTTTCTAATGATATTTTATCTTGATGGAAATTTTAATGACTTTTACAAATATAAAAAATATCTAAAATACATATTTTAGATTGCACACATAATTTTGAACTTTATAAAACAAACCAGTAATCGAAAAAGTGTTTAATCATATTCACTTTCACATATTGTCTGCATCTCAGTTCAGTAAGATCTGCCAAATGGTAATAAATTAATGCTCTTGCAAATCAGATGTGTTTCGTTTAAGCCATCACTTAAACAGAGAAAACAAATGCAGGATTATATTGTTTTGTTTTTTACTTAATGTTTTGCCTGTCATAAGCAAATTTAATCTGCATTATTAGTAACTGTCAACAGCATACTTTGAGCATAAGGCAAATACAGCAGGTGGTTTAAAAATGGCTAAAAGCAAAAATGCAAAACAAATGATTGCTAGGAAATGCTAATCTACTTTTGCATAAATTTAAGATAAATTAAAATGCATGTAAACTCCCTACTGAAGGTTAACACTGGAGAGAAAAGGAAATAAATTAACCAGTTTCTTTATTAGATGATTTGTTTAAAAGCTAAAGTGCTAAATATTTTACTGTATACTAACTTATTTGATTCCAAAAGGTGGTTTACATACATTTATAAAATATGAGAAAATAAAATTTTGAGCTTAATTAACAGTTCTTTATATTAACAAATTTGGAAGTTGTTGCCTTGGTTGTAACATATATTTATGTTATGCTTGACTATTTTAAAATTAGCACCAGTTGTAGCTAAAGGAAATTATAGAATATACAAATAGAAAATGTGTAATAAGATTATTTTTCTTATATAATTTTATATTTAACCAATTTAAGATTGTCTTTCTGGTTTAGAGAGAGACTAGTTGAAATGCATTTTTTTCTGCACACATTAAGATTATGATGTATGACTATACTGGGAGGTAAATGGCAATTTGCAAGAGAAATAACTTTATGATTTTTCACCCACTGTTTTATTCTCGGTAGGGTGGGCAAACCAGTAGGGGATACCTCAGAACCTTCTATAGATATCACAGAAATCATCATTTAAAATGATGCTGACAGATATCTAGCAGGTGCTTAGATGATAGAAGCATTTTCATCAGTAAGAAAGAATCTCACTCCAGAGAACCATTTATCCACCTGCCAGACTAGACGCAGGAATCTCAAAGGAGCTCTTGTTATTTTAATCTTCTAAAAAATTAAAAGGTATCATAAAACAATTGAGACCAGGGACTTTACAATGATTAACTTTAATGTCTTTTAGGGTGGGCAGAGGAAAGAAAGAAAAAATTCAAGTGAAATGCACATAATCATCAATTAAAATTGAAACACCCATGAAATAACACATAATACAGACTCAAGTATTCAGAACTCCTTGAGAAAAGAGAGCTGACTACACCACAGAGAATTTTTACATTTGCAACAAATTGATGCTGAATTTCTCAGTTTTTCATTTCAAAAGAGATCCCAATCAATGTTAAAATTTTTATACTAATCATTAATCTTTAAAAACATTCTATGAAAATTTCTTTTTCTGAATATGATATAGCTTAAAACTGGAGCTGATGGTAACCAATATT
The DNA here is from genome assembly GCA_004363575.1 of Solenodon paradoxus. Taxonomy (NCBI): domain Eukaryota; kingdom Metazoa; phylum Chordata; class Mammalia; order Eulipotyphla; family Solenodontidae; genus Solenodon; species Solenodon paradoxus. The sequence goes on along the minus strand of RJWH01004585.1, from coordinate 29,991 downwards.
TATTCAAGTAAAACAGGGAGGAATGCCTACAATGTTTTCTCAATAATATCAATTCAGTGTCGGGAGACACATGAAAATAAATGTTGGGATGTCTTAACCTGCTCACCTGTACTATATATCAGTGACAATTTCTTCTCTCAAATCTTTTACTCACAGACAAAACTTCTCAGTTGAACTTTACATATGTATTTCCTTTTCTCTCCCCTCTAAACTTTTCCTTAAGGTACCACTCTGTTCCCTCATCTAATTCAAACATTATTTTGCATGATAAATCTCATATGGATTTTCATTATGTGTACTGTGTCCTAGACCTTGACTTAATTTTCGTCATATAATCTCAGGATTCATAACAAAAATTTTTTAAATTCTGTTTTTGTTGGTGATAATGTCAGAGAAGTATAATAATGAGACATGCTATGATGATGCAAGGGGTTAATATTCCCTCCTTCCTGTGATTTATTGCCTAGTGGAAAATAACCCCCAAATTATAGTGGAATCTTATATTTGGAGAATATCACTTAGGATAAGCACATAAGGTAAACTTTACCAAAAAAAAAAAAAAAAAACAAGGAAAGAATAAGAAGAGAGAAACTTCATAGCCCATAATATATAGTGAATAAATATATCGCTGCTTCTTTAAAAAAAAAAACCAGGAAAGCAGAAGGGAGAGATGGTAGAGAGTAAAGGGATTAGGAATGAGGAGGCAAAGGGCTATCAGAAGGATTATCCACACACAGTGCCAACCATGATAAATGTCAATAGCAATTCTAATAAAGATGCTTTGTCTTTACAGCTTGCTCTAGGTTATAGAAATTCTTTTGTTTTTTGGTTTTCCTTTTGTTTTTTAACTGAGTTTCAGGTGCCAAAATATTTATTGTGCTTCTGAGTAATAGAGCTAGTTTGGAGTTTTTTTTCCTCTTTAGTTTTGAAATATAGTACTTTTGAAAGTTAGCACAATTTAAAGTAACATTTTTAAGGACTATGCTAGGTAAAAATTCAACAGAAAAACAAATTTTTAAAAATATCAACCTTGTAGCATGTTCTGGTGTAGTAGTGGTTAGGCCGGTCATCTCCAAATGAGCACAGACCACATAACCCTGGATTCAAGTCCTGGGTCTGGGGGAAAAGCAGTTAGTGAGAACAGCTAAATAAAAATGAAATAAAGTGCTACTGAATATATCTATATATCTACAGACAGAATGACCTAGTAAGTCATGAGCACTATGAAAACAGAAAAACAGCAAGATGAAGGACATGGGATGGTTCCTAAGCCAGACTGAAGGTTTACATTAGATTGAAAAGTGCAGACACAGTTTATGAGCAATTTTTCATAACAAAATATTAATAGATGGAAGTCTGAAGGATAAATATATGTTAGGTATGCAAATTACATGGGATAATCAGATGGTTTTAGATGTTAAGAAGATCAGGTGAGCAGAATCAGGGTTGATCTACAGCAAAGGTAGGCTTAAGAGTTGGGTGTCATTTCAAATGACAGGAGAAAAAGTAGGGAACTGATGGATATGTCCCATTTGCATACTTTTGTCATCATACCAAGATAAAAAAGAAGTCACCAACGGGATTAAGCAGCAGAGCGATGTCATCAAATTTGCATTAGAAAGCTACATGGAAAACTGGATAGAAATTATAAAATCCATAGAGTTTTGTAGTTACACTATGAATTTAATTACTAAATGTGTGAACTTAAGTTGCTCATCCTCTATATCAATATATCACCTATGAAAAAAGGGTGATAAAAGTACTATTGCATAAAAATTTAATGTAATTATTAAATAAAATTGTTCTTATAAATTAATCTTAATACCAGGAATACATGGCAATCATTTCTATTGCTATTACCACTACTACTAAGAGTGGTGCAGCCAAGGGGTGTTTTCTTTTTTGTCCTATTTGTTTTTTCTTCTTGTGCTTTTGTTTAGACTAAATGAATACCCAAAAAATGTTTTTCTATTTATATGTTACTTATTTTTTTATTTTTATTTTTCAGTTGTTCTAGGGATTGTTATATTCCTCTCTAATTGTTCATAATCCATTTTGAGTTAATAATTTATCAGTTTAATTAAAACAAATGTTACATCAGTTAATTTCATTTATTTTACTTCTAGCCTGTATGTTATAGATACTTAATATTTTCATAGATATTTTCACAGATATTTAATGTCTATTTATGACATTGACACCATAATTCATGATATTTTACTTTTAACAGTCAACCGATTTTCAAAGTACTTAAAATATAAATAATAAGATATGTAAATGCATTTTCATAAAAATAATAAATATATTAAAAATAAATAAAACTATTTAGATATTTACCATTTTCAGCATCCTTGCTCCTTTTTATGGTTCAAGAGTTTAACAGATCAGGAATTATTCCTTTCAGTCACAAGAACCAAATTTACATATATCTATATACACTGAGAGATATAGATATAAATATCTCTATGTTCTTTTTTGTAGTGTTATTCTTTTAAAGATTTCCACCAGTTTTTTTCCTGAAATGAATTTCTTTTCTTTGACTCTGATGGATATATGATATGTTAAGAACATTTTTCTTTGTACCTATTCACTTGGGGCTAGTTGAGCTTCTTCTTGGAGATGTGGGATACTTTTTAAAGTAAATAATTCTTCCTATAACTAAAATATAAATCAGTAAAAATTGATTTCTTTTAAAACTTATTTTCCTTCTCTTTTCTATCCCATGTAGTACCATTTCAAAGTATGTTTTCAAATGTTGGTCAATATTTTATTTAGGAAGTCTACTATTGCTTCTTCTGTAAAGTTTCCAACTATCTTGAAATTCTACCCACTAAGCTTATTCTTTAAAATATTATAAAGAATCTGAAGATTCTTTCACATATTTGTATTAGTTTTTTCCATTGTTTTGATATTACAACATCTAAGTGGCCAGAGTTTTATATATATATATATATATATATATATATATATATATGTGTACGTGTGTGTATAGTTATATATAATATCTATTGTATGTTTTGTATACATATAGTATATACATGTATATGAATGTGCATATGTATATACGTATGTATGTATATTAATATATTATTTCTTTGCATATCTAGTAGGTTTTTAATTGCATAATAGATATTGGGGATGATATTCTGTGGAGACTTTAAATTTTGATATCTTTCTTTTGAGCTGCAGACATAATTACTGAAGAATCACCTTGAATTTGTGAAGGCTTACATTTTAGTCTCTGTTTTTTTGACTGGGGTTGCGGTTTTGAGTTTTTGTGTTTTTATCTTATTCCTGAGACTTTATCCCTATTTCTTGCCTCTACTTAATTTTGATTCATAGGAATCTCTAATGTACGCTTCTCTTTTTATGACTATATTTGTGACTACCAGGTGGGTTAGTCCATAATGGTCACTCCATCATGGTCAGAAATTAGAAAACATTTGTACTATATTTAAGAAATCGTCATGACTTATCTGTTCAAATATTTTCAAAAGGAGCATAGGAGGAAAGCCCTAAGAGGTATATAAAACCTGGCAGCAGTCAATTGAGGAGTGAGTTGCCTTTAGCTAAGTAATACACTTAATTAAAAAAAAAAATCTGTTAAGAATTGTAATTGTGAATGGGTAGGGGTTTGAATATAAGTTGAAAAAGATGTAAATGACAGGAGAAGGTATGCTTGTTTGTCTAACAAAAGTACTCAAATTAATATTTTTCTTTTCTGATTGATACTGTGGGCTTGTGCTTCAGTTTCCTTGGTTGTTGTGGGTTCTTGTGTCTCTGGAGAAGAAATTTGCACCAAAGCATGGATGGCACATCAAAAGAACAGAGAGGCAAATTACAGTTGTGAACAAAGGCATTTTTATTCAGGAGGAAGAAGGAGAAAAGATGTGCATTCCCAGATTGACATGGGGTTGGGCCATTCTGAAAAGGAAGTTAGGGGTCAGAGTTTTTAAAGATTCATCATTATTTCTGCTCAGTAGTGCTCTGAAGTAGGATCATGTTTCTGATTGGCCTTTTAGTGGCTTCTTTTAAACTATAGGAGGGTTTCAGAATAGCATCCCTTTGTGACTTATTGCTTTTGTTCTCTCAACAGTCCCTAACTCTGGGCATCTGAGCATCAGCACATACATTTAGAGTTGATAGTTAACTGTAATTTAAACTTAACTGCACGTATTTCCTAGCTTTGGCTAATTGTACTTTAAACCGAATTGATGCTATTGTATTATTGGTCCTTGGCTTTGTAATTCATAACTGTATCGGCATTATATTTATAGTTATTGTCAAGTTTCTTTTTAGCAGAATTAGTGCAGTTTTATGATATGCTACTGCCTTTGCTCCCCTTTCCCCCACACCAGGTTTTAGTTTAGCTCCCTCCTCATTATCAAAGTAGAATTTTTATTATCAGATGTTCAAACAAAAAAAAAAGAACATTGCATTTTTCCCAATCTCAACATTGCCAATAAATCATCAGTAACTTTGGGGAATAGATATTTCCTGATATTTGTATGATTAAAAAAAAATTAGATCATAATTGTTCTTAATTTGGGTTAAACAACTTCCTGGATAAATATCTATAAATGCACTTTCTGGAGAGACATGCATCTTCTGAACTTCATAGAAATATGTGTACATATGCAAATGTGCATTTTACTGTGTTAAAGTCAGTAACATTCATTAGCCTTCCTAAATGGTACCTTATGGGTACATTTTTAAATACTTATTTAAATCATACAGTATTTTATCTTTTATGAGAAATATTATTTTATGAAATAAGTCAAACAATCAAAGAAAAATAATCAGAAATATACCTAAAAATTATGTATAAAACCATTTATTTTAGTTCTGCATTAAATGGCAAGATACTGGATAAAATAACTGTCAAAAAGTTGGTTCCCCTATAATAATACTAGGTTCATAAAAATATAATAAAGTTTATGGTTTTTGATATCAAAAGATTTGTTTAAAATTAAATGTATTCTCATGTGGAAATCACAATTGTAAAATAGACTATATTTTGAAGAGACTCATTATATATGGTATATATATACATGAACCTAAAGTCAGTAATCATATTGAATTGTTATCTTTGGGACTCTTAAACTTTCCCTATTATCTGTTTTTATATTTCCTACAGTTAATATGGATTCCCATGACAAAATCAGAGGTGAAAACACACCTTGAAATGTTCTACTCATTTCATGCCAGGAATGGAATGAGCACCATGAAGCCTCTGGAAGTTAGTCATCCTAAAGCTGCTTTATGCAACCTGAGAGGCTAATGGGAGAACCATACTAGGAAGACTGCAGAGGCATAGAACATTGAATTAACACTAGATTTTTTCCCATGGATTTGCTGTTCTCTGCTGCTAGTGTTTTTGTTTGTTTGTTTATACTTTATCATTGCTCATTAAATTTTTCAATCTCCCCATCTCCATTTTCGTGGCCATTTCTACACTGTGCCAGGTTTTAAATTTATTGCTCTTGAAATTTTATTCTTATTTTTCCTATATAATGAATATTTACATTACTCATATTTTTATTAGCATGAAGAAATCTTGGTTGAAATCCTTATTTTTAAGGTCCTTTTTATGTACCTCTGTGAAATACTAACTTACGAAATCAAAATGACCATAAAAATATCTCACTGAAAAATCTAAGTAACTTTTCTGATGGAAAGACTTATTACAGGTTTATGCATGGATTCCTAAGTTGGCAGTGACTAATAATATCTAAGTGATAAAAATGTTTATTTGAGGAATAAAAATCAGCAACAGGCATGCCACTTTTGTTCTAAATTTAAGTCTCTCATATCCTACTTCGAAGAATTTTAATTATGATGCTTAGATACAGCAATATTCATGTCATAGGAGTTCTTAATAATTAACCTGGTAGTTATTTTTAAACTATTTTCCTCTGACAAAACTATTAGTCTTACTGGAAGTTGTGACTGAATCAAACACTGCAGGGAAGGTAAATCACTTAGTCATTTTTGAAGACAATCGTGATTGCCCGGTAATTGATCCCAGGGTTGGTTTGGATAATCTGGTAGTGAGAAAACTGAATATGACCTCAGTCAGGTGAAATGGTTTCAACTTCTTTCCTTTTGAAAGAAAAATTGCAGGCAGAAATAAGGAAGAGTAGACAAGCAGGAAGAAAGAGAAGGAAGAAACATTTATTTCATTCAATTGTTCATCTTGGTTGTTTTCCCCAGCCCCAGGTCTCAAATCTTGGTCCTTGGGATGTACGTGGGTTATGTCCTGTGGCCTTATTTGCTAGGCCACCAGGGCATGTCTTAACTTTTTTCAATACTGGGAGCATTTCTTCCTATTGTTGTGTCTATCCAATAGGTCTGGGGATGACAAAAAGTATCCATCTCTAGACTGCATTTCGCAACAGACTCTTAATCTTGTAAAGGAGGAACTTGAGATCTGAATGCAAGATGCCCAGGTCTTCTTCCCTTTCCCCTTTCAAATTGAATTTGAGTGAGATTTACTAGCACAAGCTACTGGGATTCAGAATCATGCTACAAGGAAGTTTGAAAAATGTAACTCCTAAACTTCTCAAGGCAGAGATACAGAAGGGAATGCAGAAAAAGGTGGGTGTAGAAGTCTACTGTTACCCATCATATGTAAATAAAACCACTTCTGGGACTTTCTGTTTTCCAGAAATAGACATGCATGTAGAAATCAGACCAAAGCTGGCTAGGTCTGTGAAGAAACCATGAAAAAAATATACTGACTTGAATAAGCGGATACCTCTCACTCCACCTACCAGACAGAAGCTACAGGTAAGAATCGTTTCTGAATACTCCCTAAGGTTCCCATGACTTTTCTCAAGGTTTAGATAAAATTTTGATCACCCTTTCTTAATACCCATGTAATATTTAAAGTGACAAGTCAGGGCACAGTCTCTTTCACACAGGTCATTTATTCGTGGACCTTCTTTTATAAAAAGCCCTACCCAAGACTTTGCAATCTTTTTGCCTGTTCCTGGGTTTGAATTCTCAGTCTGATTAACTAATAAATTTCCCATTAATTTAATAATGTGGGGAAACTTTTTATTCCAGTTGACAGAGTTTGCCAATCTTTTGAAGTAGACTAGCTCAGAAACTTAGATCTGAGTGAGATAACTTAAATACTCTAACTTTTTATTTGATCATGACACATTACTAAATTAAACTAATAAACAAAAGAGGGAAAGGAAATGTTAGCGTGCTTTGACAATTCCTTTGTTCTGTAAATGATTCTTATTTTCTCAATTGTCTTTACCTATTTCACTATACTTCAAATCATCAAAACACAGTGTTACTGAAATAAAAGTGAATATTATATGTTTATATAGATGCTTATTCCATGAACTTTAATAATTTTAGCAGCTGAGGTAAAGAAAAATTTCTCGAGACATCCAAGTCTGTATAAAGAACAAACATTTATAAGTGTCAAGAAGTGTTTCTTGAATTAATTTTTGCTAGGAGATAGCAGCATGGATATATATTATCTATGATATAGATGACTAGGTTTTATCAAAGGAAACAATCCTGAAAAAAGTAAAGATTCCACCAAAAATTTGATTTAAACGATAGTATGCAATTTGAACTGGTGTTTATCTGAGGGTTTCTCATTTTGTGTTTTAGAATTTGGAAAAACACATTCTACAGGGATTTCACGAGCAGGTTACCAACAAAACAACAACAGAAAATGCATAAGCAGTAGATTGAACATTTGTGTGAGGGAGAGTGATTAATGTCAGGAGATAGGTGGTAGGCTTATTAAAAGTCCGACTGCTTAAACTGTTAATGCAAGTTTTGTATATTTGAAAGCTCTTTCTGGTAGTATTGAGAATAGGCAAATGAAGAGTCTAAATAAAACAAGGAGAATACTTAATATTCAATGGTGATCCAGAAATTATAAAGACTTCAGTGGGTTGCTCCTTACTGTGTGCCTTCTCTGACTAGCTATGAATAAATTCAAGTGCTGAAATGCCAATTAAAATAGACCCAATTAACTTGTCAATTTGTTCTCTAAAACACAGGAACAACAACATCTAAGACCTTACTTTCTGGATGAAAAAGGATACAAGGTTTCCAGGAGAAATGATTGGATACTTAAACAGCAGACGGAATAGGTGGGAGTCATCTTAACTCCAGGACACAGGATAATCTCACTAGCAGAAAAAGATCTTGACAAACTATAAATTCTGTGGGTTAAACTCAAAGCTAGATGATGGTATTCCTTCAATCCTTGGCAATGACAGTCTTCCTTAAAAAAATTATTAACCCTATAATTTGGGCAAAAAGAACTGAAAGAAAACTTATACTATAGGAACTCATGAGGAAAGGGAAAACGGCTTTGATGTGCTTTTCACAAAGACAGCAGTAGACAAACTGGTCTGAGTAGGCAACAATATCCCTGAAAATAAACTTGCAGCTTTCTTTTTACAATTGCTTTGATATGTAACCACTGGGTTTGGAGAAAAAAAGAGGCGGTAATAAAGGGACACTTTTTAAATTGCAAACTGCTGCTCTAACTCTTGTTTCTTTTAAGCAGGATAACAGGAAATAAAAATAACCAAGATTTTCACACAGAAAATAAAAATAAGACTCCAAGACTTCTACCTCAATTTCAGGAGTAAAACTAAGAGGTCTCTATCCATGCCTATTATTCATGTCTGTCTATGTATATATTATAAATTATAAACATTTCCAAAATTAATTTCTATCTACTTGGCTCATGGAAGTTAACATCACAAATTATTTCTGAAATCAAAAAGCAGTAATGAACTAAGTTAATAACTAGGTTAAATTCATTGCCTATATAGGCATCTTATGCCATCTGAGGGAATTATTCTGTGAAAACGCAAATATTGTTTGTAAGTACTCTGACTGGAAAACAAGTGAAAATAGTAAGTAGGCAGGAAAGAGAAATGTAAAAGGAGAATGGATGTGTTCTCTATATGAGAAGTGTATAAACTATATGGGTTTTCTTCTAAGTGAGTGAGTGTTAAAGAAAGTCATTTTGCCTCTATGTGACATGAATGTTCAGAAGTAAATTAAAAGCAAAATATAAAGTGAATTTTGGCAATTAGTAAGAATGTCTGTGCAGCTGATGAAATGTTTGTGGAAGAGGTACTTTGAAAGAAATTTTAATATGATCACACTAAGAATGGAATAAATGCTTATTTTGGTTTGCTTTGTATTATAATTGTTTAACCTGGTAACTTGCTAAAATATTAATCTACATAAGGAATTACATAAAAGGAATTATAATCTTTTCTATTGTATTAGCAGGTCTTCCTAAAGCTTTCTAAAGAAATTTCTGAGTAAGTTTTTCTTTTAAAGAAAAATATGAGAGAGAGAGAGAGCTCCTAAGATAATGAGAATCTCTGTGAAAGGAAAAATATTAAACATTAAACATAAAATATTAATTGGTGTAATAAACTCATGGGAAGCATTGCCAAAACACAGATTAATTCTTAGTCTTCTCAGCTTATGTTTATATGGAAATGTATTAATAAATATGTTCTAAAGTTGTATAGAGTTATTAGAAGGTCTAATATGTTCTGGTATAATACCTGTTTTCTGGTTATTATTCTAAAGTGTTGTGTGTCCCAAAATTATTCAAGGATCCATGTAAAATTGCTAATTAAGTTATACATACATCTTTTGCCAAGGCAATTTTTCAGATCTGCAAGTAGCAAAGACAATAAAATTGCAAATAGAAAGGCAAGCTTCCACTGGCCTGTTTTGTTGTATAAATGGTATGTAGCTGACCTCTGATTCATTTACAGATTTGGGAGCATGCATTCTCCCAACAATCTTATGCATCACCTACAGAAGAAGAGAAGGATAGCAGATTAGACAAAAGAAAATACAAGACTTACAGTCATATTTGTTTTAGCATTATCTAGTTGAATAAGATGAAAGTGTGACCAGTCACTATTGCAAAAAAACGTATGAGCTTGTTCTTTTCTGCTGTCCCTGCACATTTGCAAGAATTCTGGGGTCTACTGAAGTATTGAAGGGTATTGACCCTGCGCCTGGCTCAGATTGTCCAACCAGTGTATAAGTTAGTCCAAAAAAGGGGCCACCTATAATTGGGGACAAGAACAGGGCATGGGCTTCAAGGTCACTGACTGTGCTGTACAAACTGTATGAGCACTGGGAATGATGGCTTAGACCCAGCCCTGTGAACTAGACCTTCATGTGATCCAGTATGGGTGTGCATGTGGGCTCTGGAAACAGCATGGATGCACAAGGATGGCCATCAGTTTTTGGTTTTGACATGGAAGCAAGCTGAGGCCCATTGTAGTTTCATGGAACAAGTTATGCATCTTACCAAACCCTGTTGGTCATGTAGGCTTTAGCAAGTCCAGCATCTGTGACATTAAGGACAATATCCCCAATTCGAGGCAACCCAGGAGCTCAGTGCTGCAAATACTGACAGTGACCAAGTAGACCACTTACTTGCAACAATGTAGTACTGGAGAAGCAAATGCCTTGGCCCAGATTCAAAAGTTGGAGGAAAACCCCCTCAGATGATATATATGACTTCACCAAAATGAAACATGCTGAACAACAACACAAGTATAACTATAGGTCAGTAATCAACACATCAATCAGCATTTCTACTGACTTACAAACTCTACAGGAGCTGGTATCAAGGAGAGACAACAACCTGCTGAAATACAAACCCATTCGTACTTGGAGTGCATAGTCACCCAAATCTTACAACAAGGCATCAGGTCCCAAAATAGCATGCTCTTGCCAGCAGACATACTCCCTGGACAAAAATACCTTCATCTGGTCTTAGAGAGCTCAGGTTGGATCTAGATAATATTGCCTGATGGTCTCTTGGGTGAGCTACTCTTTGTAGGAGGGTCTTGTGTGGCTCACTGCTCTACGGGTGGAACTGTAAGAGCTTGTCACCCATTGCCTTAAGCAGGAGATTGCATCCATGTTGTGGGCTATACCCTGGCCCTTTAGGTCACAATATGAGTAAGGAGACATCAGTGACATCTGGGTTATGCCTCACCTCCTAGGGTAGATGCTGACTACCCTGCTGGCATACCCCCAGAATTGGGAAACCATCATAGTTCTCTCTGTGACTCACTGGAAGCACATCCTGTTGCTATTATCCTGACAACCTTCTCCTGTAAAATGGGCAGCATATATAATCAACCTGCAGTAACTGCCTTAGCTAACCACACTGCCTATGCTGTAAACCAATCAATTCACATAATGGTGTTCCCTAACTAGGAGTTGAAAGTTGTGTTGCAGATTAGAATACACTAAACAAGTATACAGTGACTTAAGGAGGAATCTGCGCACTAATAGGTCCTGAAGACTGCACCCATAATCCTAATGCCTCTAGAAATGTCTCTCTTAACCTACAGTCTGTAAGTGAGGAGATCCATGTGATTTACATATTGAAGGATGACCCCTTCTCTACTTGTAGGTCCTCCCTGTTGTCCTGGAGGAAACGCATGTTCCTGGGCATAGTCGAATCTACTAATATTGATCACCCTGATCTGCTATCTCTGATATGCTGATACCCCAGCATATGATTGTAATGCAGCAAATGCCTTAACCACATCGGTCCCTTACCAGAAGAATGACACATAGATTGTGAGGTGGCATGGATGATTAGAGTAGTGTGAGAACATGACCTGTGCCCAACCTTGAAAGTAGGCGTGGTGGCTAATCTGTGATGAATATGGATATGAATGTTAACAGCTGAAGTTTCTGTCTCTGCTTCACTGATAATACCTGAGATATTCTGTCCTGGAATTTTGCTGTCCTTGCCTACTCTACTGTTGCTCATTCTTGTGTCCTGGGCTGTTCTTGCCTGCTCTCTACCTTCCACGGCTTTTTTATAATGTTTTCAGTATAGTTATTGTTTCACAAATATCCTCTTCTGCTATTATCTCATTTAAAAGAGCACCCTCCTTGTTAATGGTCAGGGAACTTTCTAGAAACATGCCCAATGCACAACCATTAAGACCATCTGTCATGAGTACAATAAAGGGTAGGTCCTTGCCACCTGTGTCTTCTCCTGACTTACTTAGACTATTTACTGGGCAGGGCATTACTCTGCCAGAGCTGGAACACCTGTATAGCAACATTGTTTCTCAAAATGTGGACCACATACCACCTGTATTGAAATCACTTAGGAATTGCTTTCTAAAATTCAGATTTTTCTCACCCTACTCTTTAGATAGGAAGGCTCTAAAGTTGGGATTGAAAATGAGCTGTTTAAACAGTGTTCCACATTTTTTTTCATAAACAATTGCTTTGTGACAGTGGAATTTAACCTTAGCTGTATATTAGAATAATATGGAGAGCTTTAAAAAGCTAATCAATGTCAGTGTCCACCCTAGGAAATTTTTATTTGTCTGGAACATAACAATGGATAATGGTAATCTTTGTTTAAAAAAAAAAAAAGGTGCAGGCAGGAATGAAGGCAAGTAACCAGAAAGGCAGGAAGAAAGAGGAAGAAGAAGCATCTTTATTTTATTTGTATTTAGCTTTCACACTGGCTCATTTACTCCCACATCAACCCCCAGACCCAAGACTCAAAACCAGGGGTATGTGGCTTGTTCCTTTGGAGGCTACTGACCTTACTAATGCTCCAGCTTGGCAGGCTGTGATGGGAATTTTATAAGTTATCATAGGTTCAAAACCACTAAGAGATTCTAAGGAGAGTATAATGGAATCATTTTCTCAGGTCAATCTTTTAAATCAAGAATGATGGATAAGAGAATAAGGAAGTGATGAGATGAAGAGATGAAATCAAGAAGGAAGAGATAATTGGAAACAGTGTAAAATGCTCAACTAATGGTTTAAGCTTAAAGCTTCTTTTTAAAGTATATGCCACTGAATCATCATAATGTACCCATCGATCAGGAGTAATTCTGGGACCATTTTGTTTGGCAGGTCCATTGCCTTCACATTTTGGATGGATGGAGAAAGGAGAATTAACTTCTTGTGAAAATCATTCATATTTAATAAACTGACGAGCTGACAGATATTTTTAAAGAATTTTGAAAACTTATTTTTATGGTGCTTGATTTGACTGTGATTTTTCTTTTAATTAAAATAATCTATTAAGTGAAATCAACTAAATTCTAAATCAATTTGAGTTATGACAATCAAATTAATAACATACCTAGGAAAGTGTCATAGAAATATCACAGCAATCAATTATAACCTACTTAATGAAATCCTGTAGAAATATTCCTTTGTTCAATAGATTATTTTAAATTGACCAGATTTATGCTAACAGTATCAGCAAAGTTTTGCCAATCTGCCATTTTTAAATCTATATAGTCCCAAATGTTCAGCAAAACTATTACAATTCAATGACAAAGGAAGAGTTGACTTTTTATCTTTCCAATTTCTTATAGTTATGCCTCTAACAGTAAAATCAAACATGGGGTGAAGTCTTTGATTGGAAATGAGTTGTCTTAGCAATTAAATCACAATATGTTCTGGTGCTATGTTTTGGCAAGTGCTCAATAAATGTAATGAGTAAATATCTCAAACTGACCTTGAGTTTTGCCTTCCATAACAGAAAATAGATTTTTCTTGGTCTCATTTTCTCATGTACCTCATCTCATTTATCCATTAACTTTTGACTGTTGATATTGACAGAAATTCAACACACACAAAAATTCTACTGCAAATCTCAATGATTCAATTCTAATAATTATTTCTGTTAAAATTTATTTAGGTTTTTGCTGGAATAATCTATACTGGAAATGACTAGAGAATTAACCATTTCGACTCTGTAGAGTAAGGAGTTAAAACCTCAAGGCTAATCAAGAGCAAGGACTGGCCATGCTACACAGTTTTCAGTCCCTAATCTGCTGATCCAAGAAAATATAAGTAAAATTTTAAAATACATCAAGGATGACTAAGTCATCTCAACTCAGCACTACTACCCCATTGAACTTTGCAGATTCTGAATGAATCAGTTGAGATGACACCAAGTGCAAAATGATAACTTTAAAACTTTAATCATTAAGGAGGCAAAATGTGGAGTCCAAGCATTATAAAGGTAAATAAACTGTACTTAGGATTGACTCATCCTAATGTCAGAGCTTTAGGAATAAAAGTAAGATGGAAGTTAAATTATTTCAATGACTGAAATTGGTGTAAAGTGATCTCAGAAAACTAGGGAATACAGACACCTGGCAAAAAAAAAAATTTTAAGATAACAATTCTTCTAACAATTTTTAAGTAAAATATCCATTACATAATTTAAAAAGTAGAAATAGCACAATCTAAATGTAAGTTATAAACAATAAAACTACTAGAAAGAAAATTAGGATAAATCTTTTTATGACTTTGGATTTGCCACTAACAAAAAATAAAAAAATGAATTAGACTTTATCAAAATAAAAAAATTGAGGTATAAAAAGACATTTTATAGAGTGAAAAGAAAACTTATAGATTAGGAAAGAATATATATCTAGAATATAAAAAACTCCTACAATTAAATAAGCCAAAAATTTTTTTTGACTCTTTTGAATAACACTTCACTCATCGTTTTCATATAAGTATCTGTTTGATACCTGTTTTTAGTTCTTATTTTTCTTTTCCATTCCCCAACCCCAGGTCAAAAGGCAGTAAAAGCCTCAGTATCCATGGATGGATGAATGGATAAACCAAATGTGATATACACACACAATGGAATATTATACAGCCACAAAATTTATGAGGTATTATTACAAGCTACTATGAGGTATCAGAAACAATAAAAAAGAACTTTGATGGCTATAAATATTAGAATACAAAAATCCATAATAAAATACCATTGGGAGATCAACTTCCAGATGGTGACTCAATAGGGCGCTCTTCCGGGTACACAGACACAGACACTGAAAACAAACAAACAAAAAGATCCTCAGACAAACCCCAAGAAACAGCTGGCACGTCACCTGGAGACAGAACAGCTGAAGATTAGTGGTGGGCAAGGGCACCCAGCCCGGTTCTCACCTAAGTCACAAATTTGAATTTGGGACAGAGCTCAGGAGTCTCCAGACGTGTGGTGGGGCAGAGACTAGGGATTTAAGGACCAGCTGTGGAGGCAGCAAGAGGGGTGCCCAGTAAGCCTGAGATGCAGAGCCATGGAAGACCAACTTGGGAGAGGGTAAAAGGAGAGCCATTGCACTGGTAGCTAAGCTGGAGCCTGGACCGTGAAATTGCACTGTGCATGGTCATAACTGGAAATCAGCCAAATCAAACCCCTCCGACGACAATTTCATGCCAAAGTCTGGGGTCCATTGAGTGGAAATCCTGCCCATGGTACATAAACCTACTAGAAATTCCACCCATCAAATGCTCCATCCCCTGGATTACAGTGAGAAGGCAGTATCAAACCTTAATGCCACCCACTAGCACCAACGTGTGAGGAGAGGCAAAATTACAGCCTGATTGCTAATCCTGGGCAATTCAAACCTATGCAACGCCAGGGATACAGAACCCTCAGAAATATAAACAGTATGCCAAATAGAGCAAAGGCAGAGAAATATATGTGAAATGATGGATCCAAATACCCAAGGGCAAGTCTGAATACAGCAGGCATATGCAAATTACCTGAAGAGGAATTTAGGGTAACAGTGATTAACATACTCACGGAAATCCAGAAATCAGTTGAGGCAGTAAACGAGAATGTCAGGAAGCAAAGGGAAGAATTAAAACGAGACATCAAACAGGTAAGAGACACAATGGCTGAATTGAAGGACTTAGTAGAAGGAATCGACGATAGGATGGATGAAGCTTCCAATAGAATTAGCCATCAGGAAGATAGGAAAGCAGAACTCAACCAAGTAAACAACAAAGAGATTAAAAAAAATTCAAAAATCAAAGACAGCATTCTAGACCTCTGTAATAACAACAAAAGGAACAACATTTGCATCATAGGGGTCCCAGAGGAAGAGAGCGAAAAGGGGGCAGAAACCTTATTTGAAGAAATAATCGATGAGAACTTCCTGGGATTGAAGAATGGAGAAAACCTTCAGATCTAGGAAGTTCAAAGAGTTCCCAATGAAAGAAACCCAAACAGAAATGAACATAGACACATCATCATCAAAATGTCAAAAATACAAGATAAAGAAAGACTATTAAAAAGTAACCAGAGAAAAATGTATCAGATACAGAGGAACCCTGGTTAGACTGTCAGCAGACTTCTCAAATGAAACTCTGTAGGCCAGAAGGGAATGAAAGAATCTATTTAAAGCACTGAAAGAAAAGGATTTCAACCTAAGATGTTATATCAGGCAAGATAGTCATTCAGAACTGAAGGAATGATAAAAAAATTTCTGACAAGCAAAATTTAAAGGACTTTATCACCACAAAACCAACTTTGCAAAAAAACAAAAAAAAAAAAATTAAAGTATGCTCTGTAAAGCATGAAGAAATCACACAGAAAAACAGTATGACAGCAAATATTAAAAGTGGGGAGGAAGAAAAGAGAACAAAAATGTGGATAATTAGAATGAGTAGAAGACTACTATGTCTTGAAATAAAATCAGGTTAGGTAGTAAACATGGAATTGTGAATGCTTACTTCAGGATAACCTCAAAACACATCCCCAGGGAGAAAATGAAGAAGAAAACAAAAGGCGAAATCAATTAAAACATAACTGCAACCATCTAACCTAAAAAGAAAAATAGAAAAAAGGCATCATGTGGAACAACATACAAATTATCAACTGACCCTAAACAGCTATATAATAATCATCACCCTAAACATTAATGAACTGAACTCACCAAATGATGCAGGGTGGTTGAATGGTTTAAAATAAAATAACCCAACCTGCTGCATTCAGGAAACCTAACTTTTTCCAAAATGTAAACAAAGACTCAAAGTCAAGGGCTGGAAGACAATTCTAGTGTCGAATGGCAGCCACAAAGGAGCAGAAACAGCTATATTCATATCAGATAAAACAGACTTCATCTAAAAAGCATAACAAAAGACAGAGATGGACACTATATAATGATTAAATGATCAATCCAGCAAGAAGATATAACGGTTATTAACACATATGCATCAAATGAAGGAGCATCAAAATATATCAAGCAAGTATTATTAGACCTGAAGAGAGACATTGACAGTAACACAGTAATAATGGGGACTCCGACACCCCCACATACAACAGTAGACAGATCAACCAGACAGAAAATTAACAAGGAAAGAGTCACTTTAAATGACCATCTGGAACACACAGTTCTAATAGACATACAACAATCACCTCACCCAACAACTACAGATTTCTTTGTAGTCGCTCATGGAGCATACTCAAAGATAGATCATGTGCTGGGACACAACACATCTCTCAACAAATTTACGAAGATTGAAGTCATACCAATCATCTTCTCTGCCCACATGGCCTAAAACTGGAAATCAACCACAAAAAGAGAGCTGGAAGACCCCAAACCAATTAGAAAGTCAACAATATGCTCCTGAAGGACTCTTGGGTAGAAGAGGAAATCAAAGAGAAACTTAAAGATACTTAGACATAAATGAGAATGAGGATACGAGCTGGCAGAATCTATGTGATGCAGCAAAAGTGGTACTAAGGGGAAAGTTCATTGCAATTTAGGCCTATTTCAAGAAACAAGAAAAATTGCAAATAAACAGCTTAACTCTACATTTAAAACTAGAGAAAGAAGAACATTTACAGCCAAAAACCATCAGTAAAAGGGAATAATCAAATTTTGAGCAGAAATAAACAATAGAAAACAAAAATACAAACCAGAAGATCAGTGAAATCTAAAGATGGTTCTTTGAAAAAACAAAGAATTGACAAGCCATTGGCTAGACTCACAAAGGAAAGAAAGGGAGACAAATCTAATAACTAAAATCATAAATAAATGGGGAGAAGTTACAAGAGATACCACAGAAATTCAAAACGTTATAAAGGACTGCTATGAACAACTCTATGCCACCATAATGGACAACCTTGAGGACAGGGACAGATTTTAGAAAAATATAGTCTACCAAGACTGAACCTGGAAAAATTGGGAAACCTGAACAGAACAATCATAAGTAAAGAAATTAAAGAAGTAATAAAGGGCAGGGCCTCCCCCAAAATAAAAACTCAGGACCAGATGGCTTTTCCAATGAGTTCTATCAAACCTTCAGAGAAGAATTAACCTCTATTCTTCTCAAGCTCTTCCAAAATATTGAAGAACAGGGAACTTTTCCAAATATTTTTTATAAGACTATATTACAGTAATACCAAAAGCTGACAGAGATGTCACCAAGAAAGAAAATTTCAGACCAATATCTCTAATGAACATAGATGCAAAAATTATCAACTTAATATTTGTAATCCAAATTCAGCAATGCCCTGAAAGATCATCCAAGTGGGATTCATCCGAGGGATGCAAGGATGGTTTAATGTTAGTAAATCTGTTAGTGTCATACACCATATCAAAAAGAGCAAAGTGAAAGACCACCTGATCATATCTATTGATGCAGGGAAAACTTTGACAAGGTCTAACACTCATTTATGATAAAAACCCTCCACAAAATGGGAATAAAAGGTTCATACCACAACATAATAAAGGCCATATATGAACACCCACAGCCAACATCATAGTCAATGGCAGAAAATTGAAAGCTTTTCCTCTTAGGTCAGGAACAAGATAAGGTTGTCCACTCTTACCGCTGCTATTTAATCTTGTACAGGAGCAATTAGGCAACAAAAGTAAGTGAAAGGAATCCAAATTGAAAGGAGGAAGTAAAACTCTAATTATTTGCAGATGACATGATTATATATATTGAAAATCCCAACAACTCTATCAAAACATTTCTAGAACTCATCAATGAATACAGCAAAGTGACAGGCTACAAAATCAATGCACAAAAAACTGTTGTATTTTTTATATGCAAACTACATGCTAGAAGAAAACAAAATCACAAAAATAACACCATTAAAATAGAAGTTAAACAAATGAAATACCTGGGCATATACCTAACAAAGGAAGTAAAAGATCTATGCAATGAAAACTGCAAGTCCTTCTTAAAAGAAATAGAGGAGGACACAAAGAATTGGAAAAACATCCCCTGCTTGTGGCTGAGAAGAATGAATATCAGTCAAATGGCCATCTTACCCAATGTAATATATAGGTTTAATGAAAACCCCATTAGAATCCCATAGGCTCATTTTGAGGAAACAGAACAAAAAATCTTAAAATTGGTATGGAATAACAAAAGACCCCGAATAGCCAAAGCAATCATTAGAAAAAGGAATGAATCCAGAGGGATTGCACCTCCATACTTTATATTAAAAAAGCAACAGTGATCAAAACAGTATGGTACTGGAGTAATAACAGAACCACAGATCAGGAATAGAACTAAATCACCAGAAACTGACCAACTCACATACAGTCAGTTATTCTACAACAAATGAGCCAAAAGCATTCGATGAAAAAAAGAAAGTCTCTTCAGTAGATGGTGAAAACTGGACAGTCACATGAAAAGGAATGAAGCTAGACCACTCTCTAATGCAAATTAAATCAAAAATTAAAAAAAATTAAAAATTAAAAAAATTAAATCAAAATCACAAAAATTAAATCAAAAAGGATTAGAGACTTGGACATAAGACCAGAAACCGTAAAGCTCATAGAAGACAACATAGGAAGACTTTGCATGACATTAGTCATAGAGACACCTTTGGGACACAATCCACTATCAAGGGAAACAAAAAATAAATAAATAAACAACTGGGACTACATCAAACTAAGGAGCTTCTTCACAACAAAAGAAAACATCACAAAACCAAAAGGAAACCTACTAATTGGGAGAAGATACTTGATTCAATATTTCCAACAAAGACTTAATAGCTAAAATATACAAAGAACTCACAAAACTGAATAACAGAAGAGAGGCAATCCAATCAAATAACGTGAGGAGGAATTGGGGAGACACTTTCCTTAAGAAGATATACAGATGACCAACAAGAAAATGAAATGATGTTCCTACTCAATGGTTATTAGGGAAATGCAGCTTAAAACAACAATAAGATACCACCTTATACCTGAAAGACTGGCTATTATCCAAAAGTCTGGAAACAACAAATGCTGACGAGGATGTGGAGAAAAGGGAACACTTTTGCGCTGTTGGTGGGAGTGCAAATTGGTACACCTATTGAGAACAGTTTGGAAATTCCTCAAAAAACTGAAGATGGAAATCCCATATGAGCTCATCTTTCCATTCTGGGCATCTACTCAAAAGATACAGAAGCACCCATGCACATAAATGTATGCATCCCCATGTTTATTGATACCCTATTCACAGTAGCTTAGAACTGAAAAGCACCTAAGTGCCCAACATCAGATGAATGGATCAAGAAGATGTGGTGCATATATACAATGGAATACTTCATAGTCCTTAGAAGAGATGAAGCACTATCATTTGAATCAACATGGATAGAACTAGAGGGAATTATACTAAGTGAAACAAGTTAAAAGAAGAAAAATAGATACCAGATGACCTCACTCATAGGTGGAATATGAATAGATAAAACAAAGGAACAGAGGAAACATAACCAACCCTGTAACATTTGCAACAGAACTGAGATTACCAAAAGGGAATGGGGAGGGTGCAAATGGTGGTGGGGCCTATCAGATAATGGGGAAGAACACTTGGCGATTTAGTGGAGGGCATTGTGTGTTGAAAATATATCTAAAAGATGGGGAACCAATGCACAGGAAATTATTTTAATGTGTAGAATAATAACTGCAATAAAAATGAATTAAAAAAATAACAATGATTATAGTATATAATAAAATTAATCAAAAAGGGCATAGCATATTCATTAAAGAACCAAAGATAAACTCTAAAACTCAAAATTTCAAAGACAGAAATTAAGATACCAGTGAATGATTTTGATAGCTGTCTAAATATATGTGAAGTGAAAATTAGTGAACTGAAAGATAGAATGCACATAAATATTCAGAATACAACATGCAGCAGCAAAGAGATAGAAAATCCAGAGGAGGGAAGATAAGAGCTCAGAAGCTTAAAATGAGAAACTCTGTTATACATTTGATTGAAGCCACTGAAGAGAATGAGAAAACAGTGTAGAGGCAGTAGGTTTCAGACTCTTTCAAAATGTGTCAAGAAAATTACTGATTAATACATAAGCAACATGAATAAGTGATATTGTTTAAGCCACCAAGTCTGGTAGGAATAATCCACACCTTTACTTTGGACTGCTATATCAAATATACCTGACTGTGGGTCTAAAACAAATGATTTATTCAGTACCAAATGATAGGAAGACTATGATCAAGATGCAGGCATATCTGGTGTCTGGTAAAATAACTGCTTTTTGCTTTGCACACAGTCATCTTTGAATATGTTCACATGACAAAGAACAGAGAGAGAAAAACTCTCTCCCTGGCTTTTTTTTTTTTTTTTTTTTAATAAAAGCACAAATCCCAATTCATGATTCATACACCCTCATGATTTAATTACTTTCCATGGTTCCATTTCCAAACACCATCACATGGGAGACTGAGAATCTTAAGGGAATGCATTTAATCCATCTGAAAGTAATCCACCATAGTAAAACTGTTAGGAAAGCAGAGCTAAAGAGAAAAACTTGAAAACAAGCAGAGAAAAAAAGAGATTACCTTTAAGGAAAAATGATTAGATAAACTGCTATCTTTCCAAAAGAAAGTTTTTAAGTGAGAGCAATGGACTTAAAATTCTAAAATAATTTATTATTAATGAAATGACAAAGTTCATAAAAATACCATTTAAAGATGGATATGAAATCTTTATTCTTGAAAATGGGAATCTAAGAAACTTGATTTCTAAAAAACTGTCACTAAATTGAATACTAGTAGTCTTTCTTAAGTTAAATAAAATAGTTTTGGAAGATATGAGAATAGAAGGAATGAAATCCAAGGTAAATAGTTAAAATGCATTAAAAAAAACCCTACATTACATTAAACCTAGCACTAGATTATTTCTATTCACATTTTCCTGAGTCACTTTAGTCAATAGATCTTACTGGAGTTGACATAGTGTTGGTTCATCAAAATTGCTTCAAAAATTGAGATTTTTATTGACTTTTTACTGATTTTTATTACCAAAATACCTGCCACATGAAAACTTTGAACTCTAACGCTATTTCATTGATGTAATCTGTGTACTTAACACTGCTGAAACATAAATTATCAGATTTAAACCTTATAAATTACTGAAATAACATGATTCGTGCATAAGAAAATGCAGAAAGTTTGGTCATAATAACTTACGTTAATTAACCTATATGAATCTGCACATATCAGGGAGATTTAAGTTAATTCCTCTGGCCAATATATGCAGATCATGTTATACTATTTCTGCTTTTATTCTTTAAATTAATATTATTGAAAGTACATTCCATCAAAACGTTTATAGATTTAAGGTGTGTATATTTGTAAATCAACGTATTTATATAACATATAAAATCACCATCGCAAAGTAACTTATCCATTAACCAGCTCCTAGTGTTATTTAAAACTCAGTAAAGTAATAAAAGAAAAATATGTTAGATGAGTGTAAAACTTTAACAAGACATATGTATATATTTTTAAATTTTAAAATAAAATAGTAAATTAATAAACTAATAAAATTCTGCAATTTTTTAATCAGAAAAGTATTATTTAGTATTTTTAAATCATAATAGTATGTTAGACTAAAATTGCTACGTAGATAATTTTCAGTGTTGTGGATATTTGTTGTGCTAAAATTTTTCTACATGATTAGGATGGTCTCATTTAAAAAAGATTGTGAGATATGTAAACATAATGTCAATTATTGTGGATGGTTCATTACTTTTGAATTTACATGCTTCTTTCCTAAAAGATTACAATGATTTGTTCCTGTTCTTGCTCCTTCTAGCTCTCTCTCTGTCTGTCTCTTTCTTTTTCCTGTATACATTTTGATTGCTATAGAAATAAAAAAATCATGAAGTGTTTTTTTTTTTTTTTATAAATAGCAAACATTCTATGTAGAGTTACCTTTTTTCAAGGAGACTAGTTTTCCTTCTGCCAAATGGATATCCATGTATGTCCTTTTCTTGCTTTTTGTTATGAATTTCCTTGAGATATCTCTGTATATTTCTACGTAATTTTTTTTTTTAAGGTTAGGTGCAGGCAGGAGCGAAGGCTAGTAGGCAGGCAGACAGGAAGAGACAAGAGGAAGACACATTTTATTTTAGTTATTCACACTGGTTATTTCCCCCCCGAACAAGGACTTGAATGCAGTTATGTGGCCTGCACTTACTCCAGAAATGATTTACCTAACCACTATTCAACCTGCAAATCTTATATAATTTTTGTGTCAAATATTTTCATAATCTTAAGTATTTCAAGTATCAATTAGATATTTACATATATAGTCATAATGCACAAATACCACCATTATCTATCTCTAGAAATTGTTTTAGCTTATAAAACATAACCCCTACACCCAGTGCATACCTGAAACATATAATATTATAATACAATGTTATTTAAATAAAATGTTTCAGAACAGAAAACAACTCATTCTTTTTTCTTTCCACCACTGGTTACTACCAGTCTCCCATCTATCTCAATGATTTTTGACAACTCTTAAATATATCAAGCAAGTGGAATTATATTTATCTTTTTGCAACTCACTTATTTACTTAGTATAGTGTTCTTAATGTTCATTCATGTAGCACAGATGGATATTTTGTTTCCTTTGTATGACTGTGTAATATTCCACTGAATATGTATGCTACAATTTGCGTATCTAATCATCTTCAATAGACATTTAGATAATTTCCATATTTTAGCTATCAGAAATAATATAGTTATGAACATGCAGGTACAATTATCTCTTCCAGACATTATATAAATCCTTTTGGGTACACACTCAGTAATAGAATTGCTGAATCACAGAGTGATTTTAAAAATATTTTTTGGAAAAGGTCATGCAGTTTCCATGCTGATGGTACCATTTTTCAGCCTCAGCAACAGTGTGCAAGTTTTCCAGTTGTTCCACAGCCTCACCACTGTTTAATATTTTCTGATTTTTGTTACTAGTCACCAGAATGGGTGTGAGGTAACATCTCATTACAGTTCTGCTTTTGCATTTCCCTATTGATTAATGATGTTGAATATCTTTTTATTTACTTATTAGTCATCTTATATCTTCTCTGGAGATATGAATTTAATGCTACAAAATATCTCTTATTTTCTACCCTGTAATCAGAGGTTATTACATAAATGACACCATTGATTTTTCCTGTTGTTCACCTTTTTAATACAG
The DNA here is from genome assembly GCA_004363575.1 of Solenodon paradoxus. Taxonomy (NCBI): domain Eukaryota; kingdom Metazoa; phylum Chordata; class Mammalia; order Eulipotyphla; family Solenodontidae; genus Solenodon; species Solenodon paradoxus. Next base: position 5,691 of record RJWH01004585.1, on the reverse strand, counting down.
TCATTTATTTTTGAACTAATTATGCAAAATAATTTGGAAATGAAAGAACTCGCATGAATATTATGAATCACTTTATTTTCCTTAAGAGAATCAGTTGGGTATAAAGCTGTTGACAACAAAGCCAGTTAGCATATGAAGAATCCTTCATATTTTAAAGCTCAAAAGACCCATTTCTGGGAATACCTTCATGACACAGGCAGCTGAGGACTCTAAAGGATTTAGGCTTAAAATGTGTGGATTGGGGTAAAACAAAACAAAGCTAAACAATAAAAACATATAAAGAAAATGCCCATTTCTGTTCTGAGGTGGGTTTTCAAATATTTTAAATTTCATTCTAAAAATGGAAAATGTCACATAAAAATGTCTCTGTCCTGTCATAAACCTAGTTTTGTCCTGTTTCCAAATCATCTTCTTTATAAATAATTTAAATGAGTAGAACATATATTCACTTTTATTTTAAGAAATATTTAATAGATAAAGCAACAGCCAACTTAAATTTAAATATCACTGAGCATACTTCCCTTTTAGAATAATATTTGTGCAACTAAAGTGAATATTTAAAGTTATAATTTTGGTATCTTGTATATAGCTATATCAGAAGAAAGGAAGGAGGAAGGGAGGTAAGAAAAGAAAGGAGGGAAGAAGGGAGGGAGAGTAGAAATAAAGGAAGAAGAGAGGGGAAAAACGGAATCCTTTATGACAACTAAGGTTGAGAACATTATTTCTTAGCTGATTTGGATAAAAATAGCTTATGGTAAAATGTAGCTTTAAAGTAACAAGAACTTTATAGTCATCACTGAATATGCTGAATGCTTTGTGTTAGAAGCATTAACCATATGCATCTATAAAATATTGTGCCTGATGAATTTGAACAAAAAAATAACTTTGTAGATGACAAAATAAAGAAGCTAAGTGAGGTCTAGAGCTTTGGCCAAGGTAATGGGCCCAGGGCTTCCACACTTAACCATGCCACCTTACAAAGAGAGGAGTTTAACATAGCACTTATAGTTCATTCTGCTTGCTAATTTTAGTCATTACTTTGATATTGTTGAACACATGCACTCTCTTGGCTTTTATCTAATTGTAATCAAGACCTCTTCAGATTTTCTTCAGGAGCTTATTAGAATAATAGATCAACAAAGGAATTTATGTTCTTGGATTTTATATAAGGTAACCTTTCATGATTCTCTAATAAAAATTAAAGTAGTTGTGTTATTTAATTATTAAATATGTAACCTCATTGCAGCTTTCCTATCAGGCAAGTATTGAAGCTGACACTTCAATTGAATTTACCCAAGGGTTCATAAGCTTGGAGAGTTAAACACAAGCAGCTATCAAAGCAGAGGCATCATCACACACTCCCCATACCTAATTACTACAAGTGAAAAGATTCCTCCTGAGAGAGACCACTTTCATTCCAAATCTGACAGATAGAAATTAGTTGCCTAATGGAATGGAATAGTTTTGCAAATTGAAGGAATTAAGTGTGCTTTTTTAATTTAAGCTCTCTCTAAATTAGATTTTAATTTGGATTCAAACGTGAAGAGGTTGATGGCACGAAGCAGCTTAGGTTGGCCAAATGCCAATTATTTTATACTGACCTTCTCCAGATATAGTCTCTCTTTTATAGCCACCAGTGATGATGGGGCAGAAAAACTGTCATGCCTTAATCAAGGAGAGTTTTCTTGAGAGTACTATGTCGGTTTGAAACATTGCTTACTGATTTGCCTCTCTCGGAGTCATTTCTATGTCACAGGGACATCAGCGGTTGAACAAAGGATATGTTTGTGTATATTTGTTCTTAATAATTATGATTAAGAGGAACAGTAATGAAGAAAGTATCTGCCATCAGAAGTGAAAAGCAATCAAGAGGAATCATTTATATAGTTCTGGTTCAATTACAGAGTGATTCCTTTTTCAAGTAATAAAGCAACAACAATAAAGAAATAAGGAGATTATTTCTTATAATAGGTGATGTAGCTATAGATCAAGGCAACTGCTGGAAGTTTACAGCACATGTATTTAATTCAATAAACAAATATAACATAAGTCTAAGGATGCTCAAAGGGTATCTCTGAATGTTATCAGAATGTTAATGAATTGAGAGCTTCAGCTTTTTACTCCAAATGAATACATGATTAATTGCATCTGAGAACATGTCACATTTACCTACAGTAAGAACAGGCTTCCCAATTTTTTTTTAAACTTTCATATGAAATATCCAGATAGCTATGAAATCAGTAAGTTTGTGAGTACCTTTTACCATGCATGTATTGATAATGGTAATATTACAATGTCAATACTGATTGGCGTGAAATCTTCTAAAGGTTATAGGAGAACAAGTAAAGGTATTTCATAGGTAATGATCATAAAATAAACACCTTCTGGATAATAGGTTGAAACTATCCTAGTGCTCAAATTGGAAAACCTTCGTTTCTCACAAAAAGTCAATTCAATCTTTTGATAATATATCACAAACGACCAAAATCTGTTGTTTTCCTTGGTAAGAGAACATTTTCAAAGGACTCTTTATAAGGAAGATTCTCCTTAATACCCAGACTTGCTAAAGTTTGGGTAATGAGTTTAGGCAAAAGGAAAAACTAGGACACCAACAAAAGTGTTCTGCTCAAGTTAGCGTTTTAATAAAAAGCAAAGAGATGAGCATAGCTATAGTATTCCTCTGGGTAAGTATTAGTTGTAGATGTAAAGTAAAAATACTACTTAATAAATTAAATTTGCAAGACAATTGAAAGCTTAATTCAAAAGATACATACTCTATTAATTTGAATTACAATTTATTTTGCCAAGATCTATTAAAAATTTTTGTGTATAAAAACAAGTGATAAATTTGTATTTTCTATAATGGTAGGCTGAGTTCATTAGTTTAACTCTTCCCCTGAAAGTAATTTTAAAAACAGAAAAATAATTTTTCTTTAAATATCCAAGTAATGAAAATTAAGAGCTGATAAGATTATAGAGAGAACTTCCAGGCCTCCTAGTATTGAAATAGTCCTGACTGCATTGATGTTAGTAAAACACCAGGTTTCTATGTCACTTTTGTTCCAAAGGCATTTACTGGTGTGTGTGTGTGTGTGTGTGTGTGTGTGTGTGTGTGTGTGTGTGTGGTGTGAGAGACTGACAAAGTGAGAAGATAAGAAATCAAGGTCCAATGGTAACACAGGAGAGATAATTTAGTAGAAATCTTACCACAGTAAGTAAAGATCTTGAGGGCTACTCATTCAAGATTAAGACTGAATCTGATATACAACTGCAGTCATGAAACGTGACTGCCAACAGCCTATAAGAAAACACTTTGGACACATTCTGTAATATGTTTGTTTTTTTGTTTTGTTTTGTTTTGTGTCAATTATTTTTTTGTCATTCAATGAACCAGTGTTATTAGAGTAAAGGTACAAAAATAGTTGGAAGAAGTTGTTACTAAAATTTAACTGTCAATCCTCTAGGTAGCTAGGCAGCTTGAGCCATATTTGGTTTACAGTACCCCTCTGTTGATTTTGTGCAGTTGCCTAGAAGGAGCACCACAAAAATCTCTGGATGGAGATCATTTCTACTAAGCACAAAGAATTCCTACAGATAAGATTGAAGGTCAGTAACCTACACCAACCTTTGGAGATCCAGCAGCAATAGGAGAGAGTTATGGTAGGTGCAACCTGCCTGAAACCATTTCTGGAAGCAGAAATTTACAAATACAGACATAGCAGGAGTTATAACAGAAGAGGACATAATAGAGTGAAGAAAATATTTTAAGCGTTAGATGCAGAGATAAATATTTAAAGTAGCCTAATTGCTCAACAGAACTAATGAAAATAAGCTTCAATAGTGGTTTAGTGAAACTGAAGCAGATAACAATAATATTTGTAATAAAACAAAAAATTGAATCTAGAATTTTACTTAAATATTACTTAAATAATAGAAAGAATGGTGAAAAGACTTTCAGGGAAAAACCACGAAAGAGAAAATCGAAATTGCTAGCCACATTGAAAATAAGGGAGAAAAGTTAAAGCCTTTGTGAGATACTACAAAATTGATACAATTAAAGCTTTAACATTATCTGATTGCTTGCAAGGATTAGTGCAATAAGATTTCTGAGGGATGCTGAAAATGTAAATTGATAAAAATACTTTATAAATATAGTTTCATATTTTCTAGTAAAGTTACATATATAGACACCTTTGGCCCATACATTTCAATCTTAGCTATATACCATAAATAAATGTGTGTGTGGTATGCCCTGGTGACTTAGTTAAGTCCACAAAGTGGAGGCCACATATATATTCCAAGTACCTGAGTTTTAGACCTAGGACCGGAAGAACAACCAAGATGAACAGCTAAATAAAAATAAATAAAATGCTTCTTTCTCTCTCTGCCTGCCTGCCTATACTTTCATTCCTGTTTGCACATTTCCCTTAAAAATAAATAACTAAATGTATGTATAATAACACCAGGATAGTTATAAAATATTTTATAAATAATTTTGTTTTCAATATTCAAAGCTAGAAATGTGTTCATCAGTTATAGAAAAGGTAAATGAAATGTAGCATATTTGTTTAATAGAAATTATTTTTCATAAATGTGTTACAGTTGAAAATTAATGATTTTCTCAGCATGAATTGCATAAAATAAGATAAAAAATTACAACAAGTTCTATGCATTTCTATAAACTAAATTAAATTAAATTAATTTATAGGTGAATAATTATTCATTTACTAAGAGAATAAATAAAAGATGTTATTACAAATAACATGATAATTATTTCTTTCACCTTTCATATTCAAAGGTCTCCGCTGCCCCCCACCACCAAAATTGCTTTCCTCCTTTTGTCTTTTCTGGAAAAAAATAATCAGATGTCAAATTTTCAGCTAGGTAATTTCTTGACACAGGAGAGTAGGCAGCAATTATTGTATACTTGCCCAAACATTGGTTTATTAAGGTAACAAAGTATAATTCTCTAGTGTGGAAAGTTTTTGTATTCATAAGATAGTATAGTTAATTTTACATGTCAACATGACTAGACTCTGGGATGCCCAGATAGGTGGTCAAATATTATTCTCCGTATACTCATAGGGTGTGATTAACATTTAGATTGGCAGAACTTAATATAAAATTAAATTAACATTTTAATCAGTAAAGTAGATTGCCTTTCATAATGTGGTTGGGACTCATCAAACTGTTTAAAGACATAAATAGAACAAATAAACCAACTCTTCACTTGGTAAGAGAGAATTCTCCAGTCTACTACTTTAGACTTCATCTGTAACAGTAACTCTGCATGGTTAATGAGCTTTGACCTTAAACATCAGCTTTCCATGGATCTGCAGCAGATTTTAGATAAGCCAATCCCTAAAATTGTGTGATCAGTTACTTATAATAAATCTCTCTGTATTTGTCTATCATCTATCTGTCTATCTATCTATCTATCTATCTATCATCTATCATCTATCATCTATCTCCTATTTGTCCTGCTTCTCTGAGAACCCTAAAATGGAAAAATGGCAATGTTCTAAGGTTAAAGAATTGACTCTGAGATTGGAAGAATGGAAGAGGATGGATATTGGTATGCAATTTATATATGACTTCCTGGAGGTAGCTGGCACACTCAAGATGGTGCTTGTACTGATGCCCTTACTGATCTATTAAATGACATTATCTTGGAAATAATAGTCAAAGTTA
>RJWH01004584.1:5127-102343 GCA_004363575.1 Solenodon paradoxus | reverse complement strand
ATAAGTGGACAATTATTTAGAACTTTTGATCAGGGAAATGTAGCAATAAGAGTTGTAATGTCAGCACATTAACTGGACAGAATTATAAAGAAATGAAATGCTAGTCTCATCTTTGCCATTTGGTGTGTAAGCATGAGAGTACAAGTGAGATTACCAAATTCTTTTTCCCCATATTTAAAAAATTATTGATACTATCTCTTTTGTTCCAATGCTACATTCATTTTTGATTGTTGACACTGTATCTTAATCTATATTTCACACCACACCCTCCACCCGAGTTCCAGTGTCCTTTACCCCAACCTTGTTCCCTCTTTCCTCCCCTCCCACCTGCCTCACCCCTGACAGTCTGTACTTGTGTCCTGTGAATTTTTCCTGGGGTTTATCTGTTTATTTCTTTCATTATATTCCACATATGAGTGAAGCCATCCTGTATTTCTTTTTCTTCCTGACTTATAGCTCATTTAACATGATCTCTTCCAACTGCATCCAGATTGTTGCAAAGGGCAGTTTCATTTTTTTTAAGTAGCCTAGAATTCCACTGAGTATATATACCAGCTTCTCTATCTGTTGTTGGACATTTAGGTTGTTTCTATGTCTTGGCTATTGAGAACTGTGCTGCTATGATCACAGGGGTGCAGATTTTTTTTCTGATTGAAGATTTTGTATCCTCTGGGGATTACCAAATTCTGAACCAGAGTTCTAATAACAGGAATAAAAAAGAAGGGATCGTGTGATATACAGGGGTAGTCTTTGCAATCAATATTTGGTATCTGATTGGATGATAGTGAGTGGTGTGTATAAAATTGCTCCTGAGACTTAGTGACATAAAACAATCAAAAATATTTATTGTCTTTTATAACTTATTTGAAGGGTTGACAGACTGGTCCACCCCCACGGTGGCTCACTCACTTAGTTGGCAAAGTAGTGCAAGAAGATTTACTTGCCCTCTATAAGATGGCTTGTATTTCTTCACATCATGGTGGGTGACTGCATTCAGAGTGAATAATTGAAGAGTCTAAAGTAGAAGCTGTAACATCTTCTATAACCTCACTTCAGAAATCTGACACTGTCACTTCTACAGCATGCTGTAGGTCACATTGGTCCCTCTAATTAGGTCACATTGGTCCCTCTAATTTAAAACAGGAGGAGAATATACAATAGTATGGATATAAGGAGAAGAGAATCATTGGGGAACATCTTGGTGACTGGCTACCAAAGTGTGATTTTATTTGAGGGAGATACTTTATTATCCCCAGATTCTAGCCCAGGGCATGACCAATCTGAAAAATAAAAGAGCTTTTGAACTTACATAGTTGAGAGATTTGAAGCTCAACTGTTTTATAGAAATAAAAATGAAGAAGCTTGTTTGAAATGGGAGATTGTAAGTTTGATTTCTTTTTATATATTTTCTTTGAAGGGTAAAATACATAGGATGTATTTATTTGATTCAAGCCCCTCAAATAGCAAAGGCTAATTGAAATAGACAAAGTTCAACATGAACTCTTGTCTGTTCAGTCCGTTCCAAGTACATGGATTTTATTGTGAATAAGAAGTGGCATGAACCAGTGCTTCATTTTAGATGGAACTTTGGGAGTTTGGACAGATGCTGTAATATCAAAAGAGCTTGATTTTTTTTTCTAGAGAGCTTTTTAACAAATGCTGTGCTCAAGGAAATGTGATGAGGGACTGAAAAATTTTTAAAGGACCAAAATAGAGATGATCTCACTGTCTGTGCTATGTAAAAGTTAACAAATTCCAAAAGAAATCATAATAGACCTGCAATTTTAATGAATTTTTCTTTGCCATAAACTCAAATCCCCAATCTCTGCTGTCATTTTATAATGATAACAGGTAATATGACTGCATGCATCTACTCTAATCACACAGAGCCAGACATTTAATAACACACAGCCTTAGGGTAGGATTTGGCCTCCCTTAGCCCTGGCAGGTGCTATTTTTATAGTCTGGATTTGAAGATTCATTATTAATTACTTATTAGAACTGCAAATACCACCCAGAGACTTTTAGATGTGTGTGAGGGAGAGCCTAATGGTTTGGTATGTATATTTCCTCCCATTGAAAGGCATGTCTTAGTCTTGTTGCAGAAGGCATGTAACCTGTTCATTAATATATAATTTCTGAGAATTGCAAGATAGTGTGCCCTAAACATCCAACCCATCAACAGAAAAGCAAAACTGCCTTAGAATCTAATTTCCTACTGCCCTTTATCTTGAAATAAGTCACATAAGTGATTTATGATTCTGTAATGTCCATTTGTCTGCAAAAGGGATTTCTTTTCTTTGTATTAAAACTCACTGAAACTTTTACAACCTAACCGAAGAGTTGTCTGGTTTTCTCCTTTTACTGTAATTTGAATAGAAAAAAATATTTCTTAGAAGATTCATTTTAGGGTAGGATTGATCTCACTTATTTCTTCCTATGATTAGTGCAATAATGTATGCTACCTTCTCAGTCTGTCACTTGCTTCCATGGAGAAATTTCAGGTGACACCAATGAATCTTCCAAGTGCAGGGGGCCAAATGGGAATATGATCACATGAGGAAGTGTCTTGGAAATGGTTAGCACAAGAGCTCTTCTGTCTTAAAGGAAAAGACAAAGGCCAATACTAGCATTTAACATGTATCTTTTCTTTTTCTTTTTTCTTTTTGTTTCGATTTTCCCTTTGCAGTGCTTCCATTTTACTGCATTTAAATATCTAACTTAATAAGCTAATTTTTAAAGAAAAAAATAAATCACATACTTAATAGAACTAATTTGGGAACCATGCAATTGAGAAAGAATGACTAAAAATACAGTAATTATTAATGACTATGTGTAAGTATTTCCCAGGAGATATTTGGGACTCTAGTAATTGGAAGACTGAGAAGGAAGTATTTTGGTTAATATTCAATTCTGGTGTATTCAAATAGTCACGTTTCTCTCTGGCTTCATATTAAGGCTCTTGTATACCTTCAGTATCTTCCAAAAGATGACAACCATGCGGGTTTAACTCCTTGGATTTATGAATAAAATCTGTGCATGAAGGAAAATGACTTAGGGTGTACTTTTCCTGGGCACTCCTAATTATATCTTGCATGACCCTATCTGTGGGACTGGAGAGATCCTAAAATTCTATTTCCCATAATTGTGGGGAGAAGGGAAAGGAATTCCAATATTGCTACTCTTGAGCATGCTCCACAGCATGGCATTTGGTTTTCCTACTGTGTAAATTACTGTAATCTCAACCTCTAGAGTCTGAGTTGTTTCTGTCAATTTAGTGTCTTGAGTTTTGGTATAAATGCAAAAGAGACTTCAAGATAGAATTGTGAATGTTTGCTTCTAGAAGTATTTTTCTGGATATTGTTGAGATACTTACTTTGGATTAACTGATGTGAAGGGAGTTGACAAAAGGGAGCTGTCCTTAGAATGATACTGATCATTTATTACTGAGAAGTACCTGTGTCTTTGAGGAATATTTCCTCTCCTATTCTATTTCACCTTATCTAATCCAGTCCCTCCTGTGACCAGTGATGCTAACTGTAGAATGGTTGGCTGAGGTGAATAATTTAAGTATGTGGTGATGGAAACAGAATAAATTTATCTGTCTGTTTAGGAATAGAATCAGTGGTGTTTTAGTAATTGATGGACTGAGGGAACCAGTCACTAACAGTGCCATAAAAATTAGTGTATTAAGTCTGCTCTGTTACTGTCCTAATATGGGATTAAATCAGATAGAAGGGGTGGGGAATACAATAGGTAGAAATATCATTTCATTTTCTAGGGAACACATTGGATACTGCATTTATTTCATGCTTCCAGAGCTATTGCTCTTTCTTTGATGTATAATCTAAGAATTTATCTTTTGGGGAAATTGAGGTTGAAAAGTTGTCTTAGTAGTGGGACTTATTAATTGAATTTTTTCTCTACTTGGAGGAAAATGACTACCTGGTTCAACTAAGGAGACTGACTCCTGTACTCTGGCTATAGCTTTTATCAAATTTCATATATTCTCAGGACGAGATACAGTAAAGCAATATAACACCAAGAGACTATGCTGATTTGAACAATGGGCAACTCAGTACCTGAATCAATAAACAAAGAAACTTTCCTCAATGTCCTTCTAGCAACTTCATTCAAAGATATGTTGGGAGCAGTCATGGAAAGGATGATTTTGGGGGCTCCAAATATTGACTAAGGTTGAATTTACAGGCAGCCTGTAATGAAAAATGCAAGTTAGATTTAATATGAGTTGAAAGAAAATAAAGACATGTCCACCAAAGTTTTTGGAATAAGAATCATGTGTACTTCATAAGTTTATTGATAATTTTCTGTGGTTAAGGAACACAGGAACAGTAATCTCCCCTTTTCCACCATGCCCTAGTTGTAACCTCTGATAACCACCGTTCTACACTCTTATTATGAGTTCAGATTTTTTTTAATGTTCCACATATAAATGGTATCAGTGTTTGTATTTCTCTGACTTATTTCACTTAGTATAATATCCTGCAGTTTTAGCCCTGTTATCACAAATGGCAGAATATCCTTCTTTGATGACTGAATAATATTCCATTGTTTAAAGACATTCTCTTTATCCATTCATTCATGAACAAACATTTAGAATTGTTTCAATTTCTTGACTAGTGTGAATAATGTTTCAATGAACATAGAAGTGCAGATATCTCTTCAAGATACTGATTTCATTTCCTTTGGATATATATTCAGAACTGGGATTGCTGGATCCTATGGTAATTCTTTTTTTTTTTTTTTTTTTTGAGGTATCGCCATACTGTTTTCCACAATGACTGTACCATTCACATTCCCACCACCAGTGCACAGAGGCTTCCTTTTCTCCACATTCTCATCAGCAATTGCTATAGTATGCTATTTGGTGATAGCCATACTAACAGGTGTGAATTGATACCGCATTGTGATTCTGATTTTCATAATGAAATGAAATCCTTTCATATACCCATTGGTCATTTTTGTTTGTCTTTGAAAAAAATGTCTTTTCAGGTCATTTGCCAATGTTTAATGAGGTTGTTTAGAAGTTTTTTGGATTGTTTTGCTTTGTTTTTGCTCTTGAGTTGTATGACTTTCTTATGTATTTTGGATATTAATCCCTTGTTAGATATATGGTTTGAAAATATTTTCTTCCATTCTTTAGGTTGCCTTTCATTCTGTTTATTGCTTTTTCTGTTGTGCAGAAACATTTTAATTATGACACAGTCCCAGTTGTTGATTTTAACTTTTGTTGCTCATGCTTTGGGTATTAAATCTCAAAAGTTATTCTAAGACCAGTGTCAGAATCTTTAACCCTATCGTTTCTTTTAGGAGCTTTACAGTTTCAAGGCCTTCAGAATTGTGTGTATGTGGGTTCATCCACATGCGAACTTCTTATGACCCTTCAAGGTTAAGTTCATCTGATTAACAAAAAGCTAAAAAAATTCCTCTGTAGATGCTTTCAATTCAACCTTATTAGTAATAAAACTTTATGTTGATTAATCTCCTTTTCATTTGTTTTCCCTGTATCCTAACGAGTTTTTAAGTTCGATGCCACAAATAGGCATGTAATTCATCAGCCATATTTTATCCCAACATCTTGGATCTTTGGCTGGATATCTTGACCTACTATTTGGAGAAGAAAAGATCATGCTTCTGGAACAGCCTGGGTAAGAGGCATCATATTTCAGTACTTCTATATATCATATGTGGTTTTGACCTTAGTGGTTTGTCGCCATTTATATTGCAGTAGGTTTTTAACTGGATCAGGCAGGACAGGCCTCAGTAAGCATACACAATGGAAGACTCTGGCTGCCCTTATTCTGACCCACACTGACTTAGCTTTTAACCAAGCAGGGTTTGCTGACACAAGGATTAAATGATCAAAGGAGAAAGTTAAGGACTATATCAAAACAAACTGAACTTTCTAAGTGTTTCAATTTTCTGAGCCTGTGTATACTGGGTAAAATGAGAAAAAAAGAAAACATCTGCTATTTTCTCAGGCAAATATACATGTCGAGTTTCTTTTGATTTGAGGTACTACAGATGTATAGCATTGTATAAATTTAAGGTGTGCAATGTGTTAAGATACACCTTAGAGATATTGTGAGTTCAGTTCTAGATCATCATAATAAAGCAAACGGACAGTATATCAAGTTATGTCATTCTTTGTTTCCCAGTGTATATAAAAAGTAAGTTTACATAGTATGATGGTCTCTATTTAATTTACTATTTATTGAGATAGCTGATTTACAAAATAATATAAACCCATATGTGTAGATTCACCATTCCTCAAATATATAACAACACACCCTCCCCACCATCAAATTATTAAAAGCCCTCCACCACTGTCCACTGGATCCCACCACCACTTGCCCCCACCCCTACCCCATTTCCTGCTGGTAGCCTCAGTTCTATTGCCAAGTGTCCAAGGGTTGGTTTTGTTTAGTTATTTCCTTTACCTTGTCTCTTCACATCCCACCTATGAGTGAGGTCATCTGGCATTGACTTCCCTCTTTTGACTTATTTCACTTAGCATAATCCCCTCTAGTTCATCCATGGTATTGCAAATGACAGGATTTCATCTTTCTGAGGACTGTGTACTATTCTGTTGTGTGTATATACAACATCATCTTTATTCATTCATCTGATGATAGGTGCTTTGGTAGTTTCCTATTCTTGGCTATTGTATATGATTCTGTAATAAATGGAAATGCATATATCACTGAGAATTGGTGTTTTTGTGGCTTGGGGGTAAATACCCAGAAGTAATATGACGGGATCATATAGGATTCCTATTCTCAGGTTTTTGACCAATCTCCATATGGCCTCCCATAAAATTTGCACCAGTTTGCACTCCTGCTAACAGTGTAAAAGTGTTCCCTTCGCTGCTTCCTCACCAACATTTGTTGTTTCCAGGCTTTTGGAGAACAGCCAATCTCACAAGTGTAAACTGTTACATCATTTTGATTTGTATTTCTCTAATAAAAAGTGAGGGAGGACATATTTTCATATGCCCTTTGACCATCTGTATGCCTTCTTTGGAGAAATATCTATCCAATTCTTTGCCCAATTTTTCAATTGGGTTTTTATTTTTCTGTTGAGTTTTTCAAGTTCTTTGTATATGTTTATACCTTTTATATTAAACCTTTGTCAGATATGAGTGCAAATATTTTGTCAGTCAGTAGGTTGTCTTTATGTTTTGATGATAATGTCTTTTGCTTTGTAGAAGCTCATTAGTTTGATATAGTTCCATTTGTTTATTTTTTCCTTTGCTGCTGGAGTTGAATCCCCAAAGGCCTCTCTAAGGCTAATATCATGAAATAATTTGCCTATGTCATCTTCTAAGTATTTTATAATTTCCAGTCTTACATCTAAGTCTAATCCATTTTAATTTTCATGTAGGGTGTTAGGGAGTGATCTAGATGCATTCTTTTGGCTGTGGCTATCAGTTTTCCCAACACTTTGTTAAAAAGACTTTCCTTTCTCCATCATATGCTCTTAATTCCTTTGTCATTAATTAACCGACCATATATTAATGAATCTATTTCTGATAGTCTATTCCACTGATCTGTGCTTCTATCATTATTCCAGAGTCATACACTCTTGATCACTAGCGCTTTGTAATATAGTTCAAGACCTGGGAGTGGTCTTTTTTTTTTTTTTTCTCATGGTTGCTTTGGCTATTTGGGATCTTTTGTTATTCCGCACAAATATAAACATTTTTGGTTTTGTTCCTCTGAAAAAAATGCCAGTGGAATTTTGATGGGAATTGCATTGAACCTGTATATTGCTTTAGAGAAGAAGACCATTTTAATAATGTTAATTATTCCCAACCATGAACATGGAATATCTTTTCATCTCTTTGTTTCTTCCTCTCTTTCCTTTAAATCTTATAGTTTTCATTGTACAGATATTTTACTGCCTTTGTTAAGTATATTCCAAGGTATTTAATTCCTTTTGGTTCTTTTATAAATAGGAGCGTTTTCTTCATTTTGTTCTCTTCTGTTATATTGTTTGCATATAAAATACAACAGATTTTTGTGTATTATTTTTATAACCTGCCACTTTTCTGTACTCATTGATTAATTCTAGTAGTTTTTTTTATGGCATTTTTAAGGTTTTCTAAATATATTATCATGTTATCTGCAAATAATAAGAGTTTTACTTCTATCCCAATTTGTATTTTTAATTTCTTCTTGCCCAATTACTCTGATTGGGATCTCTTATGCTCTTGTAAAATAGCCATATATCTTAAAAATGTATATACTTTAATAAAAATATTTTTTGCTAAAAAATACTAACCATCATCTGAGCCTTCAGACAGTTGGCAATATTTTTGCTGATAGTGGGGCTTGCCTCAATTTTGAATTGTGCAGATGATCAAGATGGTGATGTCTGAAGATCGTAGTGACTCTGTTAATTACTTAAAATAAGACAACAATGAATTTGATGCATTGAATGACTTTCTTTCACAATGAATTTCTTTGGAGCATGCCATTCTAAGACCATTTCACCTACAGTAAAACTTCTTTCAAAATTGGAGTCAATTCTCACAAATCCTGTGACTACTTTATCAACTAAGTCTTTGTAATGTTCTAAATATTTTGTTGTTATTTTAGCAATATTCACAGAATCTTCACCAGGAGTATATTTTATCTCAAGAAACCAATTTCTTTGCTCTTCTGTAAGAAGAGCAGCCTCATCCATTAAACTTTTCTCATTAATTTGCAGTAATCCAGCCCTAACTCCAAGGCTACACTTCTAATACTACTTCTTTTGCTATTTATATCATGTATGCAGTTACTTCCTCCACCGAAGTCTTGAATCCCTTAAAATCATCCAAGAGGGTTGGAATCAATGTCTTCCAAACCCCTGATAATGTTGCTATTTTGATCTCCTATGCATCCTGAATATTCTTAACGACATCTGATAGTAACCTTTTCCAGAGATTTTCAATTCACTTCTCCAGATCCAACAGTGGTGTCATTATCTGTGGTAGCTATAGCCTTATGGAATATATTTAATCAATAATAAGACTTAAATGTTGAAATGACTCTTTGATGAGTTATATAATGGATGTTGTATTAGCAGGTATTGAAACAACATTGATCTCCTTGTATAGCTCCATCAGAGCTTTTGGGTGACCAAGTGCATTGTCAATGAGCAGTACTATTTTTAAAGAAATCTTTTTTTTTTCCTGAAAAAAAGGTTTCAATAGTGGGCTTGAAATATTCAGTAAACCAAGTTATAAACAGATTGCTGACTTCAGGTTTTGTTATTCCATGTATCAAACACAGGCAGAATGGATTTAACATCATTCTGAAGGGTGCTAGGATTTTTTAAATGACCAGTGAGCACTGGCTTCAACTTAAAGTCACCAACTACATTAGACCCTGAGAGAAGAGTCAGCCTGTTCTTTGAAGGTTTCAAACTAGGCACTGATTTCTTTCTAGTTCTAGATGGAATTTTCTTTTAATAGAAGGTTATTTTATCTACATTAAAAATCTGTTGTTTAGTGTGTTACCTTCCTCAATTTTCTTAGCTATATCTTCTGGATAACTTGTTATAATTTCGACATTAGCATTTCCTGCTTCGCATTGCACTTTTATGTTAAGATGACATTTTTTGTTAAACCTTATGTACCAACCTCTACTAGTTTTTTCTGCAACTTCAAAACCTTTTTCACTATTCACAGAATTGAAAGGAATTAGGACGTTACTCTGATTTAAGCTTTGATATAAAAGAATATGACTGGTTTGATCTATCCAGAACACCAGAATTTTTTGAGTATCTGCAATAAGTTTGTTTTGCTATCTCATCATTCGTTAATTCACTGGAGTAACCCTTTTTAGTCAAGATCTTTCCCTTTGCATTCACAAAGCTAACTTGATTGGTGCAAGAGTCCTAGATTTTGACCTATTTCAGCTTTCATCATGCCTTTTCCACTAATCTTGATCATTTCTAGATTTTGATTTAAAATGAGAGAAGTGCAACTCTTCCTTTTAGTTGAACATTTAGAGGCTCTTTTAGGGTTATTAATTGACTTTATTTCAATACTGTCTGAGGGAGTAGGGCAGCCCAAGGAGAAGTAGAGAGATAAATAGCCCAGTTTAGTCAGAACACACAAAATATTTACTGATTAATTTTGCCATCTTATATGGGTTCATTTCATGGCACCCTCAAAAGTTACTAAATTAGCATAAAATATAAATTAGCATAAATATAAAATAATTTAAGAGTTTGAAGTGATGTAAACATTACAAAAATGTTACCATAGATACAATAAACAAGCACATGTTAGAAAAACGATGCCAATAGACTTACTTAACACAGGTTGCCACATATTTTCAATTTTTAAAAACTAGTGGCTACATATTTCTATAAAGAAAAGCACAGGAAAACTAGATATGCCTCTCATTAGATACACTTATATATTGCAACATGATTATTACTGTAATGGTAGCTAACACCTCCATCATGTCACATTATTATCATTTCTCTTTGTGGGCAAAAAATTTAAGAACTAGTCTCTTAGTAACTTTCAAATATATAACACAGTATCGTTAACTGTAATTATAATGCTGTGCATTAGATCGCCAAAACTTTTTCATCCTCAAACTGCAAGTCTGTACCCTTTAACCAACATCTCCCAATTTGTAACTCCTCTAATCCCCGACCACCACTTTACTTTATTTTTCTGCAAGTTCAGCTTTTTCCATTTCCAAATATAAGTACTGTTATAATCCCACTTCTGGGTATTTATTCAATGTAATGCTTGCTCAGAACCCTTAAGGTCAGTTCCTTATAATAACACTTTGAACTAGAGAAGTAAGGGAAGAAAACTGGAGAATCAAATCTTTTGGAATTTTGTAAGTAAGCAACTTTCCCATATGCTCAAGTCTAAGATCTTACCAAGTCACTTGAACCGAGACCTAAATTTATTAATACCACAAAAATGGCTATGTGTTTTTACCTGTAAGAGAGGTTAGATTTTGTTAATGAACAATTAGAAATAGAAAACTATTTTAAATAAGGACAATGTGCTATTTTTTTTTATCAAGGTAAAGATATTTGAGTGAAACTGAAACATCAAAAATTTATAGTATTAAAGATACCTATTCCTGAAATACTCTCTTTTTAGGAATCTCACTTATTCAAGAAGTCAAGGAAAAACCAGAGTAGCTTGACATCTGTAATTCAGAGTTACTAACTGCACAGGAGCCAAAAAAAAAAAAAGCTAATAAAAAGATATTTACTTTAAGAACATAGAACTAGGAAGAGCAGATATTAAAGTTAAAAGGAAATGCTTTCCATTGAGTGTGTATAACATAACTGTAATTGTACCTTTTGGAACTGGAGGGGATCATGCTATGTGAAATAAGCCAGAAAGAAAAAGAGAAGTACAGAATGGTTTCAATCAAACATGGAATATAAAGGAACAAAACAAATGAACAGATCACAACAAAATTCCTAGAATACAAGACTATAGCTACCAGGGGAGGGTGTGTGGGGGAGGGAACAAGAGAAGAAAGGAGTTAATATAGTGATGGTAAAGAGCACTGGAACTCTGGTGGTGGGTATGCTGTGAAATGCACACAGAGTGAGGTGTAAATCCCAAAAATCATACAGCAATGTAAACAAAAGAAATAAAGCAATAATGAAATAAAATAAGAAAATTCTTTTGTTTCTCATTACCCTTTAAGGAGAAAGTCCAAGCAGTGAGCCTTAATGATAATATGGAAGACATTGATTATACAGTTTTGCTAAATGCCAAAAGTACACAAGTTAAAAACAAGAATGACCAATGCCATAAAATTAACCTCTAAAATACATGAGTTAGAAATGTTATTTTAAAAATAATAATTATCATTATAAAATTTCAATTAAAATTTACTAGTAATTTTTAAGCATAGTGAACTTTAGGATTGTTCCAGTAATCCCTCTTTCTCATTTGCGAGACTACATACTCACCTCCAACTAGCATTTCTGGAAGAGCATCTCCCACATTCTTTTTTATCACCCTCTTTTTATTCTTTATATTAAATGCAGTGTATAATTTTGGAGTTTTTGCTCAGAAAAATAGAGATGCCAAGTTTAATTTTCAGCTTTTCCTTCATCTTTACAAGATACAAATAATTTTGAAATGGGACTTTTGCTTGAAAGACTCATGACCTAATTGGAATTAAATACATAAAACCTATATTTTATGAATACAAGTAAGGCCAACAAAGCATAGTATCTATTATTCTGCTTCGATTGTTACTTAAATATATATATACAGACATAGTCATATATATTTATATAAATATATTTATATAAATATTTTATATATATATTTATATATATGACTATGTCTGTATATATTTGTAGACTCAAACCAGATATAGTATCCTCCATAAAGTTTTCTAGCCAAGGCTCTCTTAAAAATCACATTGACAATCCATTTCCTTTTTAATTATTTGGAAATCATTAACAACTGTTTTCATGTCATTCCCATAAAAATGCAGAGACATGTACACATTAACTAGTGACAGAAATTTAATGCATAAAACACATCAGAGTTTTCCTTCTAGTTTTGCTCATTATGGGGACCTGTCTTTGAAAGCAATTATTTGTTCAAAATAATCTCGATGATATATTTTATGTGTATCACTGCTATTATGCTAATGAGATTGAAGTAAGTAATCACATGATCAAATAAAACTTTTCAGGAATGCAAGAGAAAACAGTGCAATAGACATTTAGCACTTCAGCTTTTCAAATTATAAAACTAAAGCCTCAATGAGATACCAGCTTTCAGCCAAATACTGAGGTCTATGTGAACCCATTTGGGAACTAAAATACACATAAGTTATGCAAAGTATAGCAATTGAGGAATAATGACTGAAATTTGCATTCTTCTGTAGCAGTTTTGCTCAATATTATGTTTTTAAATTTCCTCTGCTTTTTATAGCCTTCCACTAAATATACAAATATATTTCTTCATCTTTCAGTTAGTGAAAACTTATGGATATTTTGATGGTTTTTCATTTCATAGAAATGTTACATTGACCATCCTTTTCCATGTCTCTTTGTGAACATGTGTGTCTCTAACTACATACCTAGGACTACAAGTTTTGGTTTGTAAAGTTTATGCTTTTTCCATTTGTCAGGTAATTTTTTTTCTAAAACATTCGTATTTCCCTCTCTGTAGGAGATACTAGTAAGGATATATAATGCATGTATGTAAGAAGCTTGAGTCTCAGAAGATAAATAATTTGTAATGGAATTCTGCTGTTAATGTGAAATTAAAATAAGCCACTATTTGGATTAAGTCACTGATGGTTTAGATTTTCTAACACACTTAGCAGAACCTAATGACATCTAACGTATGTTTTCATCAGCAGCTTATAAACATTCCCTTTAGTCTCCATTCTTATCAATACTTGCTATTAATATTTTTTTTCCATTTATGAGAATTTAAGTGAGTCTCAAATGATTTTAAATATTTATTTCTTTGTTAATGGAAGTAAGCATCTCTTGGTGGGTAAATTAGAATTTTTTTTACCTATAAAATCACTGTTCTTGACTTTTGAGTATATTTTTCTAATGTATAGTTCTGTTTTCATTAATTCTTAATATTTTAAAGATTATGTTATTTCTTTTTATACATTGCTCTGTTCATTTTAAGATATCGAATTAGAAGCTCAGTCTGTGTGCATTTCATACTACACCCACCACCAGAGTTCTAGTTCTCTTTACCACCACCTTATTAAAACTCCTTCCTTTCTTCGTGCTTTCCCCCCCTCATACCCCACCTACTGGTAGCCACAGTCTTGTGTTCTATGAATTTTGTTGAGCTTTGTCTGTTCATTCTTTTTGTTTATATATATTCCATGTATGAGTGAAACCACTTGGTACATCTCTTTTATTTTCTGGCTTATTTCACTTAGCATAATCACTTCCAGTTCCATAAGGTTATTGTAAAAAGCATGTCCTCTTTTTTAACAGCTGTATGCAATTCCATTGAGTATACCACAACTTCTCTATCCTTTCATCTGCTGGTGGGCATTTAGGTTGTTCCTTGTCTTGGCTTTTGTGAATTGTGCTGCAAGTAGCATAGGGGTGCATAATTTTTTTCTTATTAGTATTTTTGTGTTCTTTGAGTGTATGCCTAGAAGTAGGATTGCTAAATAAAATGGTATATCCCTATGACTATATTTTAAAATATATTGTCTAAGTATTAGTATTTGTTGACTATATACTCTGGTACTTTACAAATCTGGTTTGGGAACTATGTTCTCCATTTCTTGATGATGAACAGAGCTCCTAGAGAAAGTAGTTATATTTATTAATCTTTCCATTATGATTTATGGTTTTTATGCCCTATATATAATAATGTCCTAAATGGTATTTTAATATTTGTCATTTAGATATTTTAAACTTAGCTTTTTAACATTTCTGTTTTTAATAGCCTGGAATGAAATTTTTGTGTGTATAGTATGAGCTGGTGATTAAATGTACTCTTGACTCATGTGAGTTTCCTATTATCTCAATATCATTTCTTGAATAGTCATTTTTATCTCCATGTATATAGTGCAATCTTTGTCATAAATCAACTGACCATTACAAGTCAGTTTTGTGGTCTCTGTTCTTTAGCTCTATGTATCTGTACCAACATTACATAATTTGAATTATTAAAGCTTTAGAGTCAATAATGATTTAAGGTAGAATAAATATCTCAGTTTTTTTCATAAACATTTTCCCTTCAATCCAGTTACATTTCTAGGAATCTAAGATTACATGTTCAAAAATATAAAGCAATATGCAAAATTCATACAATTTAGAGTTTGCCAATTTGCCTCCATATCACATTTCCCATTGTAAACTCTCACCAACAATGCATTGAGAGTGCTGACCCCCTCCTATTCCGTTCCTTTGATAATAATTTCTTAGTCACAGAACAAAGCCAAACAATACAAAAATTACAATATCACTTTATAACTGTAATAACTAAGAATTTGTATTCTTATAGAAGCAAATAAAAACAGCATTGAGAGAACAGGATGTTCATAAGCACTTCAACTTGGGAACAATTCACATGTGTATCAATATTGTACTATCTTCAGTTCACTGCTAAAAAAACATAAAAAGATTTTAACTTCTGTCTGTTCATAGCAATGTAGAAGCATCTCAGAAACACAAGGTTGATCAAAGGGAATCAGATTCAGAAGAGTACGTACTGTATGCTTCCTTTTATATGAATTTCTTGAACAGGAAACGATTGGGAGATTCTTAGAATGGTGAAGGAGGGAAATTTCTGGAATAATGTAGATATTAATTATCTTCATTGGGATGGTGGCTTAAAAGGGTGTATGAATTTGTCAAAGCTCACTTTATAGTATTAAAAGGTAAAATATAGACGCAGAAATTATATCAAAGCTGTAAAATTTCATAACACATATAAAATTATTTATTTGTAATAAAATAAAGTAAATTTTGGAAACTGTCATGGGGCAGGATCATGATTTTGGCTCGTGATGAGAAATAATTATCCACAGATTTTTCTCATTTCTGCTTGTCTTGTATATGAGATGCTAACTGTTCTTTGTTCTATACTGTTTTCAATATATTTCCTTTTGACCTCATCCAGCCCAGCTAAGCTGGCTCATAATTTCCAATACAAAATGTACTGGAAATGAGAATGGAAAAAATGATCACTTTCACAATGTATTTTTTTTAATAAATAAGTGTTTAAAAGGGTATCAATTTAATTTACACTTGTTAAAATACAACTTTGGGAGGAAAAATGATGGTTCAGACTGTGGAATGCAAAAACTGAAAGATCAATTTGCTAATCCACAACTACTAGAATGAATATCAAATTTATAAAAAATGGAAAATCCTTTTCAAATAATACTTTGGACACAGAAATTACAATGAAAAGTAAATATTGTGTTTATTGTTCTTAAATATGGATCTTTGTATTCATTTAATTTTTAAATTCTGTTTAAATGCCTATTTTATCCATTATGTCTGCATATTATATATCTATATACCTATCATGCATGTGTATTTAATTATAATGAAAATGATGACTATGATTTATACATTATTAATGTACACTACAAATATGATAATAAATCCTTACAAAAACCTCTCCACTTCATATTTGATGCAACAGAAGCTCAGAATTGCTAGAATTTCACAGCTAGTATGTGTCAGACTCAAGGTTTTCATTGAGGTCGATTTAATTTCAAAGTCTGCGGTTTTTCTATACTTTATACTGCCTCTCTAGCAGTATGAATAAGAATGCTAAAGATTAACTAATTGTAAATAAATAAGTTGATACATCTCGTCAGTCACTATTGGAAACTGCTTTCCAATGAAAACTGCTTTGCAAGTTCCTTTTGCATTTATATATTATTATTTTCCCCCATAAGAATTGCAAAACTGATTTCCTGTATGTCAACTCTCTTTATCCATTCCTCTCTATCTCAGCTCCTTCTCTTTCAAAGTGAAAATTGTATTGCTAAACAATTGCCTGTCGAGCTCAGAATCCCATCTAACTTCAATTTTGTTCATAGACAGGTGTACATTGATAAGAATTTTATCTCAGTGTTTCTACCAGGTTAACAACAGCTTTTTTACACCATTGGCTGCTTCATAGATGGTGAAAATAGGGCACTGAATAATGCTATACAAGCCCTGTTGCATTTTGTCCTTCAGTAAATATATGATGAGAAATCAGTGGAAAGGAAGAACATGTCCAGGATGGATTAACATTAATAGGAGGATTTGCCATGGTGCTCAAGCTTCAGGGCCCTTCACTTGCACATATCCTTTCCAAAGCTGTCTAGTTATAAATTTGTAGAACTTTTCTTATATTTAAGTTATATCCATTTTTAAGGAAAGGGGTAGACAGGAATGAAGGTGAGCAGGCAGGCAAGCAAGCAGGCAGAAAGAGAAAAGAGAAAGAAGCACTTTATTTAGTTCATCTTGGTAATCCCTTCCAGCCCCTGGACCCAAACTTCAGTCCTTGGGATGTATGTGGCTTGTGCCAGCCAGGGGTGGCAGACTAAACCATTAAACCTCCAGGGCACAATTATATCATTTTATGTTTCACAAAATCTAGATTCTTTCCTGAGAAATTTGGAAGGGCTAGGGATGTTTCTAGCATAAAAACAAAATCAGCATGTTGATAAAGATAATGGGAAGACGGCTAATATAGTAAAAGGGGAGCTCAATAAAGTACAAAATGACAGAGTTGATTTTAAAAAAATGGAAAATTTGTAAGTAATCAAGAAACCATGGAGAAAAAATAGACTGAACATAGCTTTAGAAACTAAAATATTGTTTTCTTCTTTGACTTGGGAGCATTCTTTAGCAATAAAGTTTTCACATCAGTCTCTCACAAAATGGACCTGAAATATATTAAATTTCATTTTGTTATAGAAAATATTATCTAACTCTTTAATTGGGAGATATTTACCTTTTTATAATTCTTTTATAGACAGAAGCTAAAACTCAGTTGCACAGCGAGGACACATCATAGGTAAATAACAAAGAAAACAAGCCAAATAATATAGAAAAATAGCCTTTATCAAAGAAATCCAGAGCCTTCTGTTCTTCATCGATTTATGAACAAAATCTTGACTCATCTCAATTCTGAAATGCATTGTTTGATTCCCTGATGCATGCACTCAAAAAAGTCTTTACTTCTTTTTTCCTTTTTATTGAAATTGGAATAACTGAAAATAAAAGAACAGAATGACTCCTTTTTGCATGAACATATTTTGTTTTGCTCTGATTTATAGTAATGTTCTTGTCTCTGTTACTTTTCTATGATCTTTTTTTCTTCTATGCTCATTTTTATCTTTGCTGTTGTTGTATCTGTCCTTTGTTTTGCCAACTCCTGAAGGCCTTTGAAAATGTCACAAATAGAAATGCTGGAACTGTAATTAATAAAATTTGACTGAATTATAAAGAGCTTTGGTAGTAAAACAATGGAATGTTACATTTTTCTCAACTGAAAATTTGCATAGGATACAAAACTCTTGAATACTGAAGCAGAGTCATATGTCAAAGCAGAAGAAAGGAAGATTGGACTGGAAGGGGTCCATAAATTTTGGACTTGTAGAAGAGAAAAGTAAAAGTCACAAAGTAGCTTTATCTTTTATAAAAATAAAAAGGGTTTGGAAGAGGAGGGATAATTTTTAGTACAGCAGAGGGAAGATTACTTTTACACAGAAAATAATTTGAATCAATCTGGAGAAGAAATTCATTCTAAATCCTATTGAAAAATTGTTAAACTTTTTTTCTTAATTTCAAGGGCACATAATCAAGAGGGTCTTATGTAGTTTAGGCCTTGTACCTGCAGTGGTTTCTGTTGTATGTGTTTGTATGTTTGTGTGTGTGTGTCTGTAGAAGAGAGGTGTGATAGAAATAAATGTCTAGAATAGAAAAAACGCTTTACTGAGATATACTCAACATATTACATTGATAAGTTTAAGGTTTACAATGTGTTCTTTTGACACATTTATATATTGAAAAGTGATTACCATCATAGCCATTAACTAAAACCTCAGTAACATTACATAATTACTATTTATTTTTGTGGTAAGATCTAGGATCTACTCTCTTAGCAACCATGCAATATATAATACAGTATTCTTAACTGTAATCACCATGTTGTACATTATATCCTCAGAATTTATTCATCTTATAACTGAAAGTTTGTATGCTTTAGCATCTCTCCCCATTTTCCTCACTCTTTCTATGACTTTGATTTTTTCAGATTCCACATATAAATGGAATCATAGAGTATTTCTTTCTCTACCTGTTTGTTTCACTTTGTTTAATGCACAAAGTGTACATCAGTGTTGTTGCAAATGTCAAGATTCGTTCTTGCTCATGACTCAAGAAGTTCCATCTTAAAGACAGACTTGTATATGTATTTATGTGTGTGAATATATATACACACATGTATATCACATATTGTTTATCCATTTATCTGTTGATAGACACAGGTTGTTTCCATACCTTCGTTGTTATGAATAATACTGCAGGGAAGATGGGAGTGATATCTCTTCAAGATATTGATTTTATTTCCTTTGGATATATATTGGGAAGTGAGATTGCTGAATCTTATAGTGATTTTATTTTTAATATTTTGAGGAATCACCGCAGTTTTCCATAAGGGTTGTACCCCCACTCATGCACAAGTGTTCCCTTTTCTCCATATCCTTGCCAACACTTGTTATCTCTTATCTTTTTTGTGATAGTTATTCTAACAGGTGTGATATGAGCTCACTGAGATTTTCATTTGAATTCCCGAAATAGCAAGAGGTAGGGCATCTTTTCAACTATCTGTTGACCATTTGTGTGTGTGTTTTTAAAAAAATATCTTGTATATGTATATGTATGTGTATGTATGACACATATATGATGTAATTTATTATTAGAATTACTTTCATGGTTACAGAGGCAAAGAAATTCCTTGATACACTGCTGGCAAACTGGAGAATCAGGAAAGACAGTGATGTAATTGAATCCAAGTCCAAAGACCTGAGACTCAGGAATGGGTTAAAGTTCTAAGTCCCAATATAGTTAGAAGGTCCTAGAACCAAGAGGGATGATATCTAAGGGTGGGAGAAGATGAGTATCTCAGTTCAAACAGAGAAAGCAAATTTGCCCTTTCTCCATCTTTTTGTTCTACCAGGCCCTGAACGAATTGGATAATGTCTGCACATTATTGGGGAAGGGCATTTACTTTACATAATTCACAATTTCAAACTCTAATCTCTTCCAGAAACATCCTTACAAATACACCTAGAAATGTTACCAGCTATTCAGTCACCCCTTACCCAGGCAAGTTGACACATAAAATTTAACCCCTATACTACACATTTCACTTTCATCAAATTTAGAGATATTTGAAACTCTACTATTTTCTCAACTATTACCTTGCTCCCACAAGTCTGTCCTGATCTTTAGAACTAAACGTAAAAGACAAACAGGAACTAGAAACAACTGGATATGAATAAACTCCAATGTATTTTACCAATATATACCAATATGATTTATCATTATAATGTATCATCTTCATTCTCTTTGAATCCACTTTCTCACCCCACTCAACACCAATGCCAGTCCTTTTCATTTATGACAGGAATTATTGCAAAGTGTCTTTTTTTTTTTTAAAGGCAAGGTACTGGCAGGAATGAAGGTGAGTAGAGGCAGGCAAGCAGGAAGACAGAGAATGAAGACTTATTCACGATGCAGTGGAGGGAATACAGAAGGTCAGCTTGAGCACAGAACAGGAAAAATGGAGAGCAATAAGAACAAGGACTCAGAATATTCATGCTTGATGAATTTTAAAGATCATTTGGTTCCAGCCCTTTATTTTTCCATCTGGAGAAACTGAGACTCACAGATATTAAAGAGATTGCTGAAAGCCACAATTTCCAGGTTTGAAATCTCTTGTTACTCTTAGTTGCTTATAAAAATTGTGAGTAAACAACTAATCCAAGGGTAGTTTCATAACTCATAACTGACAATTCTACCATGAGGAAATTTCACTCTTAAAACACTTATATCGCTGTCCTTGCTCAGGTATTATGACTTTTCACCTTCAACACTCAATGATCAGTTTTGTGTAATTCTGCTTTTTAGCTATTTTAGCTATTCTGCTATTTAAGCTATAATTTCAAAGGACCCCTTTTTGCTTAAGGAACCAGAATGTTACAAAAGTAACCTCTTTCCTACCTCTGTGTTACCTTCCTAGGCATGAGAAAAAGTCATTTGAAAGAACAAATGTCATTTCGGTGATTTTTATTGTTCTGTCTGTCTCTCTAAACAGCACCTATGTTGATGCACTTCAAAATGTAAATATCCTGCTACTGTAAAACCAGGCCTGCGGGAATTTGTGTTGGGTCCCATATCTAACATTTGCATTACCATAGTCATGTCTTTATACTAAGAGACACTAAACTGAATAGGGGTGAGAACAGGCCTACCCAGGAAATCCTAGCTATATCTGGCTAATTTGATAGGAACAGCTAAACCTACTTTGTTTTCCCTTATACTGAGTATCTGGCATCTGAACTTGGATCTTTCCTAATGACAACAATCCAGGAATTGTCCTTATGTTCAGTGGCTATGAAATTCTGGTAAAACTCTCGCATGCTGTACTTATTTTAGTTCTAACAAAGACTTTTTTTTTACAATCTTGCTTGATTTTCATTCTGACATCATTCTTTACCCTTGATGTTGGCCTTTGTTGGATATTGCCTCTCTTGGGTGACAAAATTCTGTGAAGTGATTAAATTCTCTTTTAACAAGATCCTTTAGCACCAACAAATAAAGCTCCTTAAACTATGCTGATAATATAACTTTCAAAGTTTGGTTCTACTATTTTCTAGTTGGAAAACTAGCTAGCACCTATAGTTGGGCTACGTTTCTAGATATAAAGTTCTCGACAAAATTGTTAAATCATAGTGTTTGATTGAAATAATTGGTTCCTGAATTTGTGATCATTAAGGTGCTGGACATGCTAAGAAGGGAAAGAGACCCCTGAAGAAGCTACAGAATGTAGAAAACATTTTCAAAGAGGAATTGGGGAAATACTCATGAGTGTAAAGTATATATACCACACAAGACTGAGATACTCATCCAGAGTATATTGCATGCAAAATGCCGGGTCATATTTCATTTACTAAAGTGATGAGTCATGCTGGTGCAAAGGAGATCAAGTGATTATGCATCCATAAGTAGATAATGTGTCTTGATTCTGTCAACATCACCAAATCATAAGGGGAGGACACTTGTGGTTAGTTATCAGAAAAGAAATCAGGAAGCATATGGTTTGTAGATGAGTTAGTTCAGTGTGGAATGCAGGCCAGCAATAAATTACTACAGGGTTCTAGTCTTATTCAGCAGTGGTTCTAAAATTCCTGATTTGAAGTCCAACAATAGTCCTTCAGAGAATGAAGCTGGTCATCATTTGTTTGTTTGTTTCATTTTTATAGAGAGAGAATTGACCTGAGCTAAGACTTTACCCTGTGGGCACATGTCTTCACAGGTGGTTCATCAGTGTCTTGTTCAATTATTGATTGCAATATTGATGACAAAGAAGACAAAAGCAAATGGACAGACCTATGGGGGTGGGCATAAAAAGTAAAGTTTTTTTGTGTGTGTTGTAAAGAATTCTTACCTGAGATAATCAGGGAAGAGGCACTAAACAACCAGGTATTCGTAATGGTTAGTTAGTTAACAGCTGCCATCTTCTGACATCATCCATCTCTAATTGGCACAGTGACCCCACACAGAGTAGCCAGGGTAGAGGAATAGAGGCTATAAATAAAACCAACATTATGGACTTCAACACACCAGGATGAACTAGCTACTGCTTCTGCTTAATGTTCAATCTTCCATCAAAAAAAAAAAAAGAACATTAAATCTCTGGGAAAACGTCATCTCTTGAGAAGACAAACCACTTTAATGGTAGCAAGGTGATTTCAATTATCCTTTTGCCTTGGAAGGGGCAGCAAAGTCATTTTATCTGTGTTTCTTATCTAAATAGTGGCAGCCAGGACCAATGTTCAAGGGCTTACACATGAATTCAGAATCAACATACTCTCATATTCTACCAAGGAATCACATCTATAAAGAAGGAGATAAGGCAATAGGCAAATGACCGTGAGTTTCTGTAGTATGATCTCAAATTGTATGACCAAGAAGAGGCACATCTGATTTTTAAAAAATACAACAAACTGTAAAGATGCAGCTGAAGTATCAGCGTGTAGATGATAATGCTTGAGGGTAAAGTGCCTTTACCAGTGTAAACAACACAAGTCAATGAGCAATGAGTGTATGGTACTGTGTGCCAATAGGTGGAATGCATTGGTATAAGAACCACTGGGTAAAAGTAGGTATAGTCCCTAATTATCAATCCTAGGGGTCTGTGTGGAGTATCTATACTTCCCTTCTCAGTACTATTAAGTTCTTTAGGTCTAGACATGCTAGATGAAACAGGGAAATGCTTCTGTCAGGGCATACAGCAATCACCCATTTTACTTTAAACTGTGCTTGCTCCATAGACATGTCGGGTTCATTGTGCCAAAAGAGCATCAGGTGTTGTGCCCTGGTGGAATAGAGGTTGGGTCAATCACCTCTAAAGGAGCAAGCCACATACCACTGGATTTCAGTCCCAGGCCCAGGGGAAGCAACAAGTATGAACAACTAAAGAAAAATAAAATAAACTGCTTCTTCCTCCTCTCTCTTCCTGTCTGCCTGCTGACTTTTCTTCATTCCTGCCTGCACCTTTCCTTAAAAAAAAAAAAAAAAAGCATCAGGTAAGGAAAGGAGTCATCATCCTGGCAACTGAGGAAATTACCCCTAATAATCATGAAAAGTCAAGCTACGGTAGTACAAATAAAGTACAGAATAATACGTTTCACTTTAAGGTCACTGATGTTATTTTGTATTCCATAACTCAGTTCTGGTGGCAAAAGCGTAAGTATTACAGCCATGAACTGTAGAGTATATTGACTGTCACTTAACAAACTTAGGGAAGCTATCTTAGGTTATTGATAGATTTACTTTTGTTCAAAATCAATCACTTGGACATACATGCTGAAGCATATGATTATATTAGCAAATTGAGTTTGTTTACACCCCTCAGGGGTTAATTCTCTTTAACCATGTCTAGAGATAGGCAACAAAAATGTGCCATATTCAAATGAGGTGATTTAAAATAATTTTTGAAGGGACAGGTGACTAGGTTAAGAAAATCCTACAAGGAATAGTGGCTCATCCCTGGACTAACCGTAACAATATTCTGAGGAAATACTATATTTTGAATTGGGCAAAATATGAATATATAACATATACTTAGAACATATTGATTGAAATGGCTAATATGATTCTAGGAATAAAAATAAACTGGAATGTCCCTGTGTGTCATATGTCAGCTTTCCTTTGGATTAGTCAGGCATTCATGCCTTCCTTCTTTTTAGGTTTTATTGTTTAGAGCAATTTTAAATTCACAAGAAAATGTCATTGATTTTCATTGCTGATTTTCTGTTTTCAATTTAATTATTTTATTTCTTTTTCTTAACTTTGAATTTAATTTTCTCTTCTTCTAATTTTCTAACACAGATACTTAGATTATTAATTTGAGATTTTCTTCTTTTCTAATATAGTCATTCAGTACTATAAATTTCCCTTTAAATACTACTTTTCTGCATCCTACAGAATTTGTGTTTTCAGTTTCATTAAAATATTTTAATATTTTTGTATAGATTGTTTTCTTTGGTATGTTACTTAAAAGTATATTTTTTAATCCCATGTATTTTGGAATTTCCCAGTACTCTTCCTGTCACTGATTTCTAGTTTAATTTCATTGTGGTCTGAGAGCAAACATTCATGATTTCTATTAAAATTTTCAGAGTGTGTTTTAGCATCTAGACCATGTTCAATATTGGTTAATGATCAGTGTGATTTTGAGAGGAGTTTGCATTCTACTGTTGTTGCTGGAAGCAGTTTATAGATGTGTATTGTAGCCTGTTGATTAATGGTATTTTATAGTTCAACTATGTCCTTAATTAATTTATTACGCTGGATCTGCCCATTTCGGAGAGAGGTATTGAAGTATTCAAGTATGATAATGAATTTGTTTATTCATGCAATTCTATTTGTTTTGCATCACCTAAACACTGTTGTCAGATCTCTACACATTAAGAATGATTTCTTCTTGGAGAAATTATTCCTTTATCATTATGTGATGCTCTTCTTTGTCCCTGACAAATGCTTGCTTTGAAATCTACTCTATCTGAAATTAATATATACCTACTTCTACTTTCTATTGATTAGTGTTAGCATAGTATATTTTCTCCATCCATTTAATTTCAATTTACATGTGACTTTATATTTAAAGTGGATTTCTTGTAGACAACTTATGCAGCCATATGTTGATTAATGCCGGAGATAAATTCTGAGAAGGATGTCTTCAGGCCATTTCATATTGTGAATGTCTTAGAACTAGCAGTAAATCCAAGTTTTAGTTGGTTCTGGCCTTGTCTTTCAACATTGCAAGTAGCATGTTTGCAGTGGTTGTGATCATAATGTTTCAGAGAGGGATACACTTCTGTTTCTGGTCTTCAATCCAAGTCATTGGAAGTGTCTCCATATCTGATATAGACTCTTCTCCAATTTTGGTTAGTCTTATTGCTTTCCATGAAGCGGATCCTGTAACAGCTTCTGTCGCTTTGTTCTTATTCTTCAAGATTATAGCTATGGTGGAAATGGGCTATGTTTTACGGGTGAGAAATAACCATTACCAGTTTTCTACTTTATAGTTCTCAGTCACTTTTAATTTCATTTCCACGTCAATCAATTGAGGTGACCTCTTCCTGGCATTTTAGAAATGAATATTATATGCCTAAGGGCAATGATAAACAAAAAAGTTTAAATCAAGTGTAGGATAATTTGTACTTGTTTTAGTCTACTGATCACCAATGTTGTAGCTAGACTGGTCCTGGTGATTTTATTATGATTGCAAGATGCCCTTAAGCAATAATGATCAGGAAACTTTGAAAAATAGAGATTTATTATGTATAAAACCTGGAACTTATACAGCACATCTGGCACCACAGTGAGGTCACAGGCAGAGAGAGAGAGTACACAGATCTGGAGTCCTGCTTTTGTTTTGATCAAGGGTGGATGTCCTAGGGTTTCACAGACTCACTCTTCACTGGCGAATTTAAAACTCCAGAGCAGGAATTTAGAGCATGGGAGGAATAAGAAAGGCAGAAAGGAAGGGAAGAAGAGAAGTGAGGAAGGCCACAGGAAAAAAAAAAAAGATAGATGTTAGGTTCCCCAAATGTTTAATTCTTTGTATCAAACAGGATCTATAAACCAAAAGAACCTCAGTGGGGGGAGGCAGCTGGCTCTTTATCTACTCACGGCTGAGAGCATTAGTTTGAGCTAACCCTCTCTGAAGTAAATGTATCAAAGCTTAAGTCAAGTTACTTGCATTACAAAATAGAAAATCAACTCTCCAGGTTTACACTACAAATGGCAAAGAATGCTATCAAGAGAAACCATAAATATGAGATGTATAAGCCTACTGCCAGCTAAAAATGCTATAAATATTATCAAAGGCCATCATGAGAAGATAGGAAATTTGGGACCACTATCATTTATGTGGTCCATTGATGAGCAAAAATGCAGTGCATGAATGTAGTGGTGTCTTATTTTGGGGTCCACTCTGTTATGTCTTTTAATTGGTGCATTTAAACCATGAAATTCAAAGCGATTATTGATAGTTTATTCAATTATTTGTGGACTATTGATATAGTTGGATTAGTATCTACCATATTTATTATGGTTTTCTATTTGTTGCCCTTCTTTGTTTCTATTTTTGTTTTACACTTCTATTCTGCTTGTTGTGGTTTTATTTTTAAAAACATTTTTATTACTTCTTTTGTTTACATTGCTGTATTTATTTTAGGATATTGATATGGCACCTTAATCTGTGTAATTTCCTGCCACACCCACCAACAGATAGCTAGTGCCCTTTATCTTGTTGCCTCTTTCCTTCTTTTCTCCCTCTCACAACCCTGGTAACCACAGTCTTGTGTCCTGTAAATTTTGTTGAGACTTATCTATTTTGTTTCTTAATATTCTATATGTGAGTGAAACTATCCTATACTTCTCTTTTTTTATTTGGTTTATTTCACTTAATATGATCCCTTCCAGTTCCTTCCAGATTGTTGCAAAGGGAATGCTTTCATCTTTTTTTTAACCACTGCATAGAATTCCATTGTGTATATGTGCCACAGCTTCTTTATCCTGTTCTCTGTCCACAGGCACTTAGGTTGTTTCCATGTCTTGGTTATTCTGAATTGTGCTGCTATGAACATAGGGGTGTGTTTTTTTCTGATTAGAGGATTTTTAAAAAATCTGTTATATACCTAGAAATGGAATTGCTGAATTGATTGGTAGATCTATCCTTATTTTTTGAGGAATCTCCATTCTGTTTTCCAAAAAGGTTGGACTAATGTACATTCCCACCAACAGTCCAGGAGGGTTCATTTTTCTCCAGAGCTTCTCAAACACTTGTTGTTTCTTAATCCTTTCCATATAGACCATTCTCACTTGTATAAGGTGATATCTCATTGTGGGTTTGATTTGCATTTCTCTACTGATGAGTAATGTTGAACATATTTTCATGTTTCTGAGACCATCCGTGTGCCATCTCTGGTTAGATGTCTATTCAATTCATCTTAAGTATGGCATTTGCTTTTTGGTTGTTGAGATGGATGAACTCTTTATTTTGGAAATTAAATTCTTGTCTGACCTGTGTTGTGCAAATATTTTCTCATGCATTAGATTGTCTTTTTGTTTTAGCGTTGATTTATTTTGCTGTACAGAACCTTTTTTGTTTGATGTAATCCCAATTGCTTAGTTTTACTTTAGTTTCTTTTGCCATAGATGTCCTTTCCCCCAAAGACTTTGAGGTTGATATCATGGAGCAGTTTTCCTTCTCTATCTGCCATGTATTTTATGGTTTTATTCTTTTTCCCTGCTGCCTGATTAACTTTGAATTAATCTTCTTGTACAGCACTAATGAAAATCTAACTTCTTTTTTTTTGGCCAGGTGTCTGTCCAGTTTTCCAAGTACCACTTATTAAATGACCTTTCCTCCTCCATTGTATACTCTTGGCTCCTTTGTAATAGAGTAATTATCCATATAGTTGTGACTTTACCTGGGCTCAGTTTTCTACCACTGGACTGTATGTCTGTTTTTATTCAAATGCCATACTGGTTTGGTGACAATCTATAGCATAGTTTGAACTCAGATTCCTGTTGTTCTTTTTTTTTCTGAGGATAGCTTTGACTACTCAAGGCCTTTTGTAGTTCCATACATACTTCAGTATTGTTTATTCCATTTCTTTGAAAAAGTTCCAGACTTTTTATGGAAATTGCATTAAATCTGTACATTGCTTTGGTTTGCATGCCATATAATTATTTTGATTCTTTTAATCCATGAGAACAAAATATTCTTCCATCTCTTTGTGTTTTCTTCTATTCTTTTGTTAAGGTCTGTAGTTTTCATTGTAGAGATCTTTTGCCATCTTTGTTATTTATCCCAGATGTTTTATCTTTCTTTTGGTCCGATTATGAATGGATTTCTTTATTTTTTTTCCCTCTAGTTCATTGTTTGCATGTAAGAATACTGCTGATTTTATGTATTGGTTTTATATCCTGCCACTTGGCTGTGTTCATTTATTGTTCCTAGTGTTTTTGGTGGAATCTTTAGGATTTTAGATAAAATATCATTCTGTCTGCAAATAATGACAGTTTTATTTCTTCTTTCCCTACTTGGGTTCTTTTAATGTCTTTTCTTGCCTTATTGCTCCTGCCAGGACTTCCAGAACAATTTTGAATAGTTGTGGTAAGAGTGAGCCTCCTTGTCTTGTTCCAGATTTAGGGGAAAACCTTTTCATTGCTTACCATTGAGTATGACATTGACTATGGGTTTGTCATATAAGGATTCTGTTATATTGTTTATGTGTCTCCTATTCCCATGTTGGTGAGTTTTTTTTTTTTATCATGAATGGATGTTGAATCTTGTCAAATACCTTTTATGTATCTGTTGATAAGATCATAGGATTTTTTTATTTTCCCTTTGTTGATATGTTCCATTAGTTTGATTGATTCACATATATTGAAACATCCTTGCATCCCTGGAATCACTCCTACTTGGTCATGATGTATAACTTGAATGTGTCCTTGAATTTGATTTACCAGGATTTTGTTGATATTTTTTGCATCTATATTCATCAGTGATATTGTTCTATAGTTTTATTTTTTGGTGCTATCTTTGTCTGAGTTTGGATTCGGGGTAATGTTAACCTCATAGAATGTATTTGGGAGTTTTCCTCCCTCTTTGATTTTCTGAAAGAGCTTGAGGTCATCTTTGAATGTTTGGTAGAATTCACTGTTGAAGTCATCTGGTTCTGGGTGCCCAATTTTGGGGAAACTTTTCATTACTACTTCAGTTTATGTGCTTGTGATTCATCTGTTCAAGTTATTGGTCTTCCTGATTCAGCTTTGGGAGGTTTAAGGGTTCTAGAAATCTATGATTGATGCATTTGTTGGCATATAGGTGCTCATAATAATCTCTCATGATCCTTTGTATTTCTGCCAATATCTGTTGTAATCTCACCTCTTTCATTTCTGATTCTTATTATTAGGATTTTCTCTCATTTTTTTCTGTGTGAGTCTGGTCAAGAGTCTATCAGTTGGTTTTTTAAAATTTTTTCCAAAAAATCAGCTCTTGGTTTTATTGATCTTTTGGATGGCCTTTTTCTTTTCCATTTCAGCTATTTCTACTCTAATTTTTATTATTCCATTCCTTTTAATTTTTTATTGTTCTTTTTTAGTTCCTTCAGGAGTATGATTAGATAATTTGGGCTATCTCTTTGTTTTTTGATGTGTGCTTATGTGGCTATAATCTTTCCTCTTAGAACTGCTTTTGCTGCATCTTATATGTTCTGATAGCTTACCTCTTTATTTTTGTTTATAGATAATTCTTAATTTCTTCTTTAATTTCCTCAGTGATCCAGGAGTTATTCAGAAGCATCTTGTTTTATCTCCACATCTTAGTGGTTCTTCCAATTTTGTTCTTCTAGTTTATTTCTAGTGTTACCCCCTTGATCTTGGAGAAGATACTTTCTATAATTTCAATCTTGCTAAATTTACCAAGGCTTATTTTGTATTCCAGGATATGGTCTATTCTTGAGAATGGCCCATGTGTACTTGAGAAGAACATACAACATATATTTGGGGGAGGGAGGAAGAGTAGAATGCTCTGTACATGTCTTTTAGGTTCATATGATTCATTGCTTCATTTAAGACCTTTATTTCTTTGTTAATTTTTTATCTGGATCTATCTATTGATATAAATGGGGTATAAAAGTCCCCTACAGTTATTGTGTTACTGTCAATGTCTCCCTTCAGCTCTGAGGTTTATATATATTTGTGTGTGTGTGTGTGTGTGTGTGTATGTATATAAATAAATTTAGGTGACCTGGCATTGAGTGTGTATATATTAGTGACAGTTACTTTTTCCTTATGGATTGCTCATTGACAATAATGTAGTGTTTGCCTCTTAATACCCTTTTTAGGTGGAAGATTATCTTGTCTGGTTATTAGTACTGCAGTTCCTGTTTTCCTATCATTGCTTTGATATATTTTTCTGTAACCCTTTACTTGAAACCTATGTTTGTCTTTGGGTCTGATATGAGTTTCTTGTAAGTATAACACTGATGGGTCCTGTTTTTTGATCCATCCAGCTGTTCTGTAGTTTTTGATAGGTGAGTTCAGTTCACTCTCGTTTATGGTAATAATTATATGGAGGGTTTTATTACTGTCATTTGAACCTATGTTTTCTGTCTCTGTTGCTTCATTTTCTAATTGTTTTTGTTTGCTTTTTTCTACCTGATAATTTTTGTGTTTATTCTTGCTGTTTCTTCTACTTCCCAGCTATGTTTCTCTTTAAGATTGTGTTCAGTGTTTACCATGTGAATCCTCTCTAACTTTTCCGCTCTGTGATAGAATTTTATGGTCTGACACCATGCCATACTTATATGTCCAGACAGAGTCCATGTTTTTCTTCCCCCCCTTTAGTGTTTTTTGTTGTTGTTGTTCACTGCTCTTGGTCCTGTCTTTGTTTTTTTTATTTTATTTTACTCTTTGTTACCACCCTTATGGTTTGATAATTCTTTGTTTTCATTTCCTCTGTTGTAGAATTCCTTTCAACATTTCTTGACAACAGCCACAGGTTTGATGATGGAAAAATCTACTAACTTTTGTTTGTTTTTTAAGACTGTTTCTTCATCATATCTGAATGATTATTTTTCAGGGTAGAGCATTCTCGACTGAGAACTTTTACTATTTTGGATATGTCATTGCACTTTCTCCTGGCCTGTAGGTTTTCTTATGACAACCTGAAGGGTGTATCTTTGTAGGTTATGTTTTTCTTTTCTCTATCAGTCTTGAGTATTTTTCTTTATTGTTGACACTTTCTAGTTTTACTATGATGCATTTTGGAGTAGATCTTTTTTGCATTTAGAAGTGTGGTTGTTCTGTTAGCTTCTTGGGACTCCATGAATAGTTTTTGTGCCAGGTATGGGAAGTTCTCTGCTATCACATCTTTATCTTTATATCCTCTTTTTCTGTAATACCTCTTAGCCTTATGTTTCTTCTTCTCATGGTATCTAATATTTCTCACAGGGATTCTTCATTTTTCCTCAGTCTTGTTTCTCTCTTCTCTTTCATGAGCGTTGCCTCTGTATTCTTGTCTTCAGTTTTACAGATTTGCTTGTCTGTAAGATTTAGCCTGCTTATGGAACTTTCCATGGTTTTTTTTCAATTAATTGATTATGTTTTTTGTATTTAGTGGTTTTTGTTTATTTGTGGTCTTTCCTTATAGTCTCGTTTCATTGGTGAATTAGTTCTTTTGATCTGTCATTGGAGGGCTTGTATTTGCCTTTGGGTAGTTAATTCTGCCTCCTGCAGTTTTTTCAGTTTTTTATTTGTTTGTTTGTTTTACAATTATCACTCTTGTTGAAGCTCTTCTTTGGGGAGTTCCTGGTATCTTCCTCTGTTTAAGCCATTTGTGTTTTGTTGTCGGGGGATTTGGATTTGACTTTGACTTTGGCTTTGGCTTGGTTTGACTACTTCTTTGACCTATATTTGACACTATTGATTTACTTTTCCCTTAGTCTTTTATTTACTTCTGGGCTGTGGCTGTGGTGGACATTTGTGGACATTGTGGCAGTTGTGGGCATTGGACCCTCCCTTGTGTGCTCTCTGGGAATAAGGATGAAGCCACAGGCAGCTTTATGTTGTCAGTGAAAACAGAGTGTCTCCACCACTGGCATTCTCCAAATGCAGGGAGAGAGATCACCATCAGTCCTGGTCTACTGTCTGGAACATGGTTAGAGGCTACATGCAGCTTTTCCTCGTTGATGCTGGGGTCAGAAAATCTCCCTTATTGAAAATCTACACCCATGAAGTTAGTTGAAATTTTATTTATAATAGTAAAAGAGAACATTAAAAGTTAAAAATATAGAGAATCAGTGAATAAAATATGAGGCACCATGACTGATTAAAAAGATTATAAAGTCATTTAAACAATATTTCTATGGAATGTTTAAAATATGGAAAAGACTTTTGTTAAAATACTAAGAAGTTAAGATTCTAAATTATACAAATATTAATGGCTTTACTTTGCTGGCACACCAGCATATTATTTTTTCTCCTTTATACATTTCTGCTTTAGGAAATTTCTTTGTCTTTTTTTTTTTTTTAAGAAAGATTCAGACAGGAATGAAGGCAAGCAAGCAGGCAGGAAGGAAGAGAGAGAAGGAACAAGCATCTTTATTTATATTTAATTAGTTGTTCACACAGGTTGCTCCCCATCCCGCAACCCTCTGGGCCTAGGACTTGAATCCAGGGGTATGCAACTTGCTCTTTCAGAGACAATTGAGCTAATCACTACTTCATCAGGGCATGCCCAGGAAAATTCTTTTGATTAATCCTCATCATATTCAACAAATGTATATGCCACTGCCTGGCCTATGTGTGTATGAGCTACTTGTCACTTGCTTGTAATTGAACTTTCGACACTTAGAAAAAATTAGAGTATTATTTCTGTCTCTAACATCATTCATTAAAATGGAGGCTACTGTACTCAGGTTACCCATGGTCCATATTTGTTAAGGACTTTTCAGGACTTTATTATACTATACAAATGAAATGAATTATTACTTAGTAGAGATATGTCTTATGGGAAATAGTTTTATGTTCAATTACATAATTTTCTAAAATATTTAATTGGCATTACCTGCCACGTAATTTAACCTAGAGCTTATATTGAGGGGTTATAACTAAATTCTATTAAATGTAAAACATACGTTATTGTGATCTGTGTTTGGGCATGAGTCCTGGGGACAGATTCTCATACAAAATAATTTGAAGATACATCTAAGTGTTCAATGCCATTGATAGCTTATTTATAAAATGGAATTTTATCTATTTTGTAGCATTGTTGTAGGAATTTATTGAACTAGTACATATATGACACACTTAGATTAGTTCCTGATAATAAAAGTATTCAGTGTTTGCTTTTACTATTATTATTTTGCCATTTTCAGATTAATTTCAAACATCTCTGAAATGCTTCTCTGAGCAGCCGTCAGTACCTCTGTAATTCTTCCCCAGTGTCAGACTACTTATCTTTTTTTTTTTTGCTGGTATAGCCTATTGGAATAGGGACTCTCGGTTGTTTCCTTTTCCCTCAGCACTGATTAGTGATCCAAACATTTGGTCATTAGTAAGAAGTTTAAAGGCCTCACTTGAACAATGGTTCTTAACCTGAGAACCACAAGCCATACTGATAAACACTGAATAAAATCAACAGATTCAGTTCATGTTTGGCTACTATTTTCCCTGCTGCTGTCTTACTTTTTTCTGCCTTAAGAATTCTAGTTTTTTCTTCCCCCTATGACATGAAAATGAAGAAAAATAATCTGCTAAAAAGACTGACCCCGAGTGTAAATGAACTTACTCATAACTGGACTCTATCCTGTCAAAGGACTATTTTCTTCATCATTCTTTAAAAGAGTGGAAAAAGCTTTTCCCCATTCTCTTTCTCTCTGCCAGAGAGTCAATTTTTTTCCTCCTAAACTTCTACCATCTAGGAATCCCTAGTTGGAGGTAGTTGGAATCCAATAATCCTGTTAGGAGCACTTGGAACAATCTTGGCTCTTTCGTGAACTTTTTGTTGTCAGGCTGCTTCTGCTACTTTGTCCCTGACGCTCTGTAAAAGCCAACTTAGCCCAGATGACTCTTTTGCACAAGCACCACACTGTTCTTTCCATGCTTTATGTTGGTGAGGATGGCCCTCAAAAAAGATGATGTGAGAAAAATAAAAAAATATTTTCCAATAAACAATGTGGTGATTAGAGAATGATATAAAAATCCACAAATACGTGTTTGCGAAATTTACTTGGGTGTTCAAGATGATTCAGAAATAAGCTATTAAACAGATGACAAACAAATGTACCTATTGAATCAGGCTCAACAATGCCGTCTTGAGGTAAGAGATTAGGGCCTTCTCAGGTCTGTCTTGGGCACGCTCACAGTGCTGCACATGCATGTGGCTCTCTAGATCCCCATAATTATGTCAGAATTTGTCAAATTCCCCTATAGGTATCTCATTCCACAAAATGTTTATTTAAGTTTTTAGTTAAGTCTCTAGTTTTATGCAACTGGTATTGCCTTTTTAGGTAGTGATCCCTTTAAATAATTGTTGCTGACATTTGCTTCACACATGCCCTTTTTAAAATCATATTTTATTGAAGGAACATTACATTATAACATTATATAGGTTTGAGGTATGCTGAAGGGAAGTTCTAAAAAGACAGCTATTAGCAAACTGAGAGAATAATTAATCCAGACTGGAGAAGGTGGATGGAATGTTCAAGGAAAGAAAATGGTGAACCAGACAGGATGCCTGATATATTTGAATACTAGATTGGAGGTTTAGA
The DNA here is from genome assembly GCA_004363575.1 of Solenodon paradoxus. Classification (NCBI taxonomy): domain Eukaryota; kingdom Metazoa; phylum Chordata; class Mammalia; order Eulipotyphla; family Solenodontidae; genus Solenodon; species Solenodon paradoxus. The sequence continues at coordinate 67,739 of RJWH01004584.1, read as the reverse complement.
ATTCTATTGAAAAGACTGAAGATGAATTAATGGGGAGATAATTAAGTAAACTTGTGATTATATTATTATGAAGCAGATCTTAACAACAAACTCTGCATTAAATGCTTTGAAATTTATAGAGAAAACAGTTCCTCCTATGGAAATTTTGACCAAGATATGACCATTCATTCAGTCACTTACTTAACAAATGCTATAGAACCTAATATGGATCAGGCATTTCTCTAGGTGCTGGGAATTCAACAGGGACTAACACTAACAAAAATCGATTATTCCTTCTGGAGTTGACAGTCTAACTGAGAAGAAGAGAGAAAATTAACAAAATAAATACACAAAGTCATGGTAGATGGTTTTAAATGCAAAGAAGAAAAATAAAGCATTGTTTAAGATCAAGGAGTGCTAAAGAGGTGAAGCAGGGATAAGTAGAGTGACCCTTGCATCTACTTCACTGAAAAGAGAACTCACTATTTCAGAAGAGCCTGCCAGTTGCAGAATTATCAATTATGCTGCTCCTGTAATGATTCACTCCACTTGTTCTGAGATCTAAAAAAGCCTAGATAGTCCTATAACTGGTTTAGTGGCAGACTTTTCATCATCCCAATTATGGATCAGTATCAACTGTAGACATTTCTGTGACTGTTTCTTAGAAATAGACCATTTGGAAATAGAACAGTTCTCAGAGCATGGAATTAGTTTGAATAATTTTAATTAACTTTGGTTGAAGTATTATCTTGGATTGGTCATAGTTAGATATAAAGATGAATTTTAGTTAACTTTGGTTGAAGTATCATCTTGGATTGGTCATAGTTAGGTGTAAAGATTTTACAAATGGACCTGCAGTAAGCAAATATTACTTTAAAATTCTAGTTCTGCCATTTATTTTTTCAGGTGATTTTGGTCAAAGGTCATGGGTAGATTGTAGAATGTGACATGGAGTTTCACAGGCAGGATGTTTAGTAAGGAGTATCCAGGGGATCAACACCAGGGAAGGAAGAGGAAAGCAGATGGACTGGCTACAGAGAAAAGTCAAACATTCAGCACAGTATCAGTGGAGACCCATGTCGTTTCCATGGGGAGCTTGGACACTGGGAAAACCCTTCAGAAAAGTTTGGAGTTGGGCCAAGATAGATATTTTTGTACTCAGTTTCTTTCCTTTATTTCAAAGATTTGTCAAGTACAGAAAATCCATATGATGGCTTGACAGAACAAGAATTATGGCATTATATAAATGTAGGGAAACAATGTACTGATATGTATAGAGTTTTTTTGAAGCAGTGCCAATCACAAGCCCAGGTTATTACCAGTGCTTCTGGTCCCAATAACCTCCTCCATGTGCTTTGATTATTTGCTAGAGTGACTCACAGAACTCAGAGAAACATTTTACTTACTAGATCACAGGTTTATTATAAAAGGATATAACTCAGGAACAGCCAGATGGAAGAGAGACACTGGGCTAAGTATGTGGAAAGGGTGCAGAGCAATACCCTCTCCAAGGCACCACTCTCCCCACACCTCCACATGTTCACCAACCTGGAAGCTCTTCAAACTCAGTCCTATAGAGCTTTTATGGCGGCTTCATTAAATAGGCATCATTGATGCTATCATTGGCTATTGGAGATTGATTCAACCTCCGGCCCCTTTCCAGTTACCCAGAAATCAGGGAAATGCCAACCTCTTATTCCTAGTTCATTCCCCTAATAATCAGTCCCCATCCTTAGGTATTTTCCAAAAGTCAGTTCATTAATATAAATCCAGTTGTGGTGGAAAGAGGCTTGTTAGGAATAACCAGTCACAACATTTCATGTATGTCTTGTATGTCTCTGAAGTCAGGAAATGAGGACAAGAGACCAAATATTATCACAAAAGATACTCACATGGCTCTTATCATTCAGGAAATTCCAAGGATTTGAGAACTGTGAGCCAGGAACCATGAACAAAGATCATTTATATATAATATATGTATGTATGTATGTATGTATATGTTTATATATGTATGTATATATATATATATGTGTGTGTATGTATTTTTAACCGATCTCAATACCACAAAGGAAGATTTTCCACCAGGATGAGAAACTTAGTCATGAATAGCCTTTAAAGGCTACCCTGAGTGCACTCAGATATATGATACTATTTCTGGGCCTCATTGTCTCCCTGACAATGCTTTTCTGTTTTGAGGTCATAGGAAAATTGGAAATCATGCTGTATGATGGTTGCATTTTAACTTTCAGCTTATAAAATGCTCATTTCTAGATGAAAAAACAAGGCTTTATGACATTTGCTTTTTAAATGTGACTTTGTTTTTAGAGGAGAATGACTATAACTACCATTAATCATGGAGTCCATCAAATGATAAAAATATAATAATGGTTTCCATTTTTTCTTCATAACCCTTAATATAAAATAAGACCAATATTTTAAAAAATGAAATCTAATCTTCAATTCTTTTTCTTACTGATATACAGAAACTGAAACTCTTCACACCATACAAGAATTGATAATATTGATTATTCTATATACTGATAAATATTAAATGATAACCTATATTTTCTATACTATTCTGAGTATTATATTTCATCTTAAATATAACACATAGTCTCTCCCTCTATAATTCTTATTACCTATTTATATTCACAGCCCAAAAAATCTAGAGTGTAGTTAAAAACTGTTATGTATCGTATCTTTCAAGGTTTTGTGTTGTAAACTGAAAGTTGATTTTGGCTTACCTAAGCAGAAAATGAATGTATGTCAGGTATATCTGTCAGCTCACAGATTTAATGGTCTGTCTAGAGAACCTACTCAAAAGATGAAAACATAGGGATACTTATATAAGAACAAGATGATACATCCTTTTTTCACTACTGCTGACCCCAACTCTTTGTGCCAGGTGTTTTCATAGCTATACATTGAATTGTTCCTTTCCTTCACCTTTGTAACACATTCTCAAAATTTAGATTCTCTAACCACAGAAATAAGTTGTGTTGGGTTGGTTGGAAAGAGAGATTCTCTCTTTGGTGTTTCTGGTGGGAGTTTGAGGCCTGTCTTTCACAAAGATTCCCACTAGGGAGGATTCTTGCACACTAAAGGGAAGAATTAGGTTCTGGAAAGTCAAAAATATGACAATTTTCACTGCAGTGTCAGCATTCTGAATTTTGTTGGAGTCCAGTGGACAAAGGTGAATAAAGGGAAGGACACTGTGAAGAACTAAACACCTGAAATGCACTGGCCCAGTGTTAGGCCCAGGGGTCAAAGGAATGGGTCGAAGCTGATGAGAGGGGAAACTTGAAAGTCCTGCGTATATCAAAAGGCCTTATGACTGCAATTCAAGGAGAGCAAGTGATCCTGTATACCTCCCGGAGATGCTGTATGTACTCCCAAATCATGATAGGGCCTCTGCAGCCTGGTCATAGAGCCACAGCGTTTGTGAGCTTGATGGGACCATGGAAGTCACTTGGGATGAAAGAGGTTCCTTATTTTGCAGAGGTCAGATATGAGACTCAGAGAGGGAGAGCTACTTACTCAAAACTGCTTAGTCAGCAGTAGAGTAGGACTGGAACCCAGCAACTTGTTTCCAAGGCTAGGGGTCAGTCTCCTAAATTTGCTGTTTGTCATATCTTTTCTACACTGAAGGTCACTTCTTTGTTCAGTTCTCACTCAGACCATTGTCTTGACCTTCTAAACTATCCGCCTTGGGTTGCTCTAGCTTTCTAGTGATGTCAGGTTTTTCCTTCAAAATGGAAGAACTTATTAGGTCTTAACTTGCAGGGATTTCCCATATAAATGAAGGTCATACTCCTGAGTCTGACTTTCAAAGCCCTGGTTACCCCTTGGACCTCATCATCAGCAACTTTCCAACTTTCTTTGAGAGTTAAGTCTGTCAAGTTCTGTCCATTGTTGATAGTTGCATGTACTTTACCCTTTCCCTCAAACTCCCTCATCCCTTTCCTGTATACATCTTGACCTTTCAGAAATCAACTCAAATATCATTTTTCGATGAAAATGTTTCTGAGTATCTCATTAAGGCATTGACACAACCCTTGCTGTGGTCCTACAGTATCCTCATACAAATACCCATTACAGTTCCAATTGTGTATTTCTTGAAGTATGTCTTGTCTTTTTTATATTAGATATGCCCTAGTATGCTTATTGTATCCTCACACTCAGGTTAATTTTAGAAAAGACCAGGCATTCAATAAGTAGTTTTGAATAAGTAATCGAATCATTTCACCCTAGATAACTTACAAAAAGTTATTTTATCAGTCTAGAACATGGACTTGGAAAACACCTTCTGTATTTGAACCTAAAATTTCCCCATACTGATTAGAGATTATTTATACTTTGGAGTTCTGACCCAATTGTAACATCTTTAGCCTTTTACAAATCATAGAGCAAAGTTTTATGCAAATATAGGTTTTTGTTATAATTTTCATTTTGAAAATAGACTTAGTTGTATACATTTTTATGAAAAGATGGTTCGCAAAACAAAATCGATAAAGTTGAAGGATAGGCCTTCCCTAGATGTTCAGATAAGGTCTTCTCAAGGCCTGTCACTTTGGCATGTGGATTATTTCAGACTGAGATTAGTTAGGTATCTGCAGGCTCATAAGAAATACTTATCACTCCCTTAACTACCTAGAAAAGTAAAACGTGGGGGTCACACCCAGAATTAAGATTATTACCAGAAATAACATTTCTAGTAGAGAGACCTATCTATAAGGCAGAGGAAACTTCTAATTACAGAACATTTTCATTATATGAATTACCCTCTCCTCATCACTTGCATCCTTCTCTTTCTTTGAAGTCTTAGGCCTTATCCCATTTTTCGCTCAGGTTATATGCCTCCATTTTGCCTCACTGGCTATGAATTTCCCATACATACATAATTGTATTTGATTTTTTCTCCTACTAATCTATCTGATGTTAATTTGATTCTCTACTAGTCTGAGAAGAACCCAAAGATGTAGGGGGAAATTTCCCCTTCTTCCTAACGTAGTAATCTGTTAAGACTGTGTGATGTCATAAGGAGTAAGTCTAAAATAAAATATATACTACTGAAAACTAACTAGTGTAAGATTTGGATTTTTTAACTTGGGCACTGTTTAAATTCTAACTTAACAGTGTTTTATATGCTAAGTCAAATTTTATATTGGTACTGTTCAACAGAACTATCAATAAGAACTATATTATTCTATCTAGAGAGGAAGAGCAAAGAGCAATGGGAAGTTACTCTGACAAAAGGAGTATTTGGGATAATTCACTGTCTCAAGCAGAGTTATTCATCTTTGAAAAGTATATGCATTTGGAAAATAAAGGTCTTCCAAGAAAAGTACCATGCTTCTTGAAAAGTTGAACTAAACTCTTCTCTATTCCAGTAATAAGTGGTATAAGTTGTTCCATCAGAATCTGGAACTATAGAATGACTAAGAGCAATTACACCACTGAATACCACAATATCATGAAAGCCACACTGATGGGTTTATGAGAGTTCTTAAAGGACAGCTGTGCCTCCTTACCACATTTCCAAAGAATGCAAATCAACAGAAAATGGCATTTCAGCATTACACTCTAGGGAATATTAAATATCAAATGTTTCCCAATGCTGACAGTAAGTGGACCACATTGATTTTTTTTCTCCTGATTCCACTGGCATCCTGCTAATGAAACCTGCCTCTGTGGACTTTCACTGTATATGCTAATTTACACCGTGGGAAGAACACTTTATATCAGAACACTTAATCTTATAAGAGAAGTTTGTGGATAAAGAACATTTGCTTTTAGAACCATAGCCCATATTAAAATACTGACTTAGGAAAGTATCATACAAGACAAAAATTTATATCTTATCAAAGTGAGTTTGCATCTTTGGAGGTTTGCATTATGTCAGATCTATGCCTGTTATAAAGACATAAACAGTACAATAAAGGATATTGAAAAGATACTCAACAAGTTATAAACTATTCCCTAAGGCATTTATTCTCAAACTTGTTTGTACATTGCAGTCACCTGGGGAGTTTATAAAACTGACAGACTAGACTTAATCCTCAGGAATTCTGACTACTGGTATGGGCCATGGCCTTAGCATCCAGACATTTAACTTCTTTCCAAGTGACTCTTAGGCAGTCAGGGTTGAACACTACTGCTGTAAAGACTATGTACTGTAGTTTAAGATCAGTGAAGGCATTGTCTCATTGAATTAGCCACTGATTATGATTATATTTGTGTATGCCCTGTCGCACAGCCACATTCATATGCTTGATATGCTTGCCCAGCTTCTAGTATTGATTATGTGTGTATGAGTGTATTTTTTTCTGTTCATACTTAACTTACTGGTATTTTTCTGGAAACCAAAAATGAGCATAACATTTTTCAAAAAATACTGAAAACAAATGGTCATCTCTTTAGATAATTTATTATCATAAAATGGAAACTGATTATCAGGTTGACAATGAGCAGGCTTATTAGTTAAAATAAATGACTTAGGATAGCATGAAGCCTTGACTTCTGGTAGCTTACCTTACATACTTCATATTCTGAGTGCCTGGAAGACCACAGTGGAAGAAGTTTAAATGGGTAGAAAGATCCTTCCTACCTATTTCTAATGTTGTCTAGACTGTTTGTCCCAGAATTAAAATATATGCTGACCCAAATTAAGTCATAAGAGGGTTACAACTTACTCAAGTGATTGTTCCGAAAGCAAATAGATTGGGGTGGAATGCAAGAATCTAGCAATACTCCTTGTACTGTGCATTGAGATACCGTATTGCCTGGGACCTTATGAGTGTAAAGGAGAAGAAATTTCCCCCTTCTCCACTGGGTTCTTCTCAGATGGTCAAACAATCAAATTAACATCAGAGAGATTAGTAGGAGAAAAAAAGCAAATGTATTAAGTATATACCAGGAATCTACATAATATGAGGATTCCATGGCCAGTGGGGCAAACTGGGGGGTGTGTATCTTCAGCTAAGGAATAGGATAGGTTTCAAGGAGAGAGAAGGAAGATTCACATGACTAGGAGAGGGTGACTTCTATGATGAAGACGTCTATATTTAGACGTTTGCTGAGATATATAGACAGGTTTTTCTGATAAAAAGGTTATGTCTGTTAATAACCTTAATTCTAGTTATGATCCCTAATTTTTACATTTCTAGGTAGTTAATGGAATGGTAAAATTTTCTTGTGAGGCTGCAGTGCCTTAACTCATCTCACTCTGAAATAATTCACATGCCTAATTGACAGGTCTTAAGAAGCTCTGTTCTGAACATCTTGGGGAGGTCTAGCCTTCATGAGTCATGGGTGAAAGATAGGAGTGGAGATGTTACTGATGGGAGTCAAGTTTGCTTGGGTTCAGTTCAAGAATTAATTCAGTGGAGCCTCATGTCAGGTGGCACACAGAAAATTTATTAAACGGAAAGGCATAGAAAAGGAAAGAGAATCTCTGTGAGCAGTAAAGCTTGAGTTTCTTTTGTTCTGGGGAATGGCCTTGTGTATGCTATGTACGGAATTATTTGTTGAATTTCTGGGGGAGCGGTTAGGTATACATTCTGTAGCTGTTTCTCTGACCTTTGCTGAATTGCTATATTCCTTCCTCGCATTCCGAAGGTAAGGGGGCTGTTCCTTATGCTTGTTCAAAAATGGTGGTGTAAGGTCATCTTTAAGTCAGTCCTAGTCCTTTTCTGCATTAGGGTGGGTCAGAACCACTTAGCCTGGTCAAAGACTTTCTTTATCTACTTTCCTGAGGCATTTATCCATTTTATTGTGTAGAATTGCTAGATTTTGAATGGCCATTCAATGGCCAGTGCTTCAGGGACTCCATCAGGTTTTGAAAGTGGTCTCCTGGAGTGTTTTCCATTATACTATTAGGCTCTCTTGTTGCTAGTCCACTAACAGAGGATTGACTTTTCTAAGGATACTTCTTAGGTCTCCTCAAGCATATAAAAATCATTCTTGATGCTTGCTCTCTCCCACAGCTCCTCCCAGTCTTTTCATTCACTGATTGGTGTTATCTGCTGTTACTTGTCCGGAAAGTCAAAACAATGCCTCTGCCTAGGGAAATCAACTTGACCCCTTAAGACTTGTAAATGTGACCCTTTAGTTCTAATTTTTTTAAATGGCATTTGATCTGCCCAGTTTCTGCTGTTTCTGCCCAGAGAGGTAGAGATGAGGTGTCCGTTTTGTCCCAAGAACAGGATTTGGCACAATGAAAGGATTCTACTATTTTTTCCCAAAATATGTCTGAAATTATTCATATCTCAGCTCATTGGAGACAATTTCTCTTTAAAAACTCCTAAGTAGGCCACAAAAGGAATTTCTCTTATCTATTTTGACTTCGACTTGAATTCTAGCTAAAGAGTGTCATCTTGTATTAAGAGATTCCTGCCCCCCCCCACCTTTCTCTGATGTGGTGATATTATAAGCTTTCTTGTATTCACTAGTAATGATGGGTATCATGTCCAGATTCTTCACTCTGAACACTAAATTCAATTTATGTAAGAGAGGCAAAGGAACCTTGGTTTATCCCCTAATACTGCATTATCAACATAGCCAACTATTTCTTATCACTAATGTTTACTTAAAGGTGTGGATTTCAGACAGAGAATGACAGAGGATAATGAAATATAACTGACAACTACTCAGCAAAAAATCTTATATTATGTAATGAACCTAAGTACAAAAACAAAGACTGACTTGAAATTTTTAACAGGAACAGGACTTCCACACTACCTCACTGCCTATAGGTTTGTAGCTAACAATGATGACAAACTTCTATTGGTGCTCTTTTAATGGAATAAAAAGCTAATAATCTGCCATCACATCGATATAATAATGGGATTATCAGTTAGCCTTGGATTCTGTGTAGAAAAATCATTCAAGAAATATTTATTGAGTATATAAAAATCAGAGTACTTTGTTAGTGTGGGGGTCCAATGAAAAGTTTCCTCATTTCTCTGAGGTTCTTCATAGGCTGGACAAATGAACAAATTAATATTAGGTGTGATTAGTAAAAGAAAAACCCAAATTTAATAACATGCACATATGCATAATTTACATGGTGGTAAATTCTGAGGTAGCTGTGGCAGACCTCTAATTTGTATCCTGAATTGAGGCATGGAAAGGAACCCGGGGTGTTGGGGGAGAAAGAAGGGAAGCACCAGTGCCTAGAAGATGGGCTTTTTAGAGAGGACTGTTTACAGATACCCTACCTTTTGGATTAAGATCTTCCCAAATTATATTTTTCTAGACAATAGAGACAAAAGACAATTCCTGGATTAAAAGAAGCATAGAGACCCAGGAGCTAGCAGATGACTTCTTTAATTAAGGATAAGACTAACGGGTTAGAAGAATAGAAACTTGTTTTTCAGTTGTCCACTGTCCTTGACTCTTTCTGTTCGAGTTGGGCATGTACAAGAGACCCATTCTGAGAGGCTTGGGGTTTACTTTTTGAGCACCTTCACTAAAGTGACCACTATTTTGAAAGGACTACATGCAATGAATGGAGTCAGCTATTGAGCATGTTGACAAGTTGAAGATGTATGCGACCTACCTTCATTTGATTAAATTATGAAATAAAATACTTAGGCTGTTATATGTGCATAGGATGTGAAAAGTGGAGAAAACATAGTATAGATTCAAACTGTTCAAAGACATGAATAATCTTTTCCAAAATGGAAAATTTATGGAAAAAGCCCATTCACTTAAAAAAAGGCAGTTTTCCTTATGTTAGCTATATTACATGCAATATATACTAAAGCCTTCTGTATAGAAAAATTCATGGATGTAAGCCTGTCACTGATGGTCTAGGATTAATAGATGATGAAAAAATTAGAAAAGACTGAAATACATACTAGGTCACTCACATGTGCATCACCCAGAAGCCCTAATTTGCAAGTCAATCTTAAGGGAAAGATGTCTTGACAGAAATTGTCCCTCCTTAAAACCACTCAGGGAACACATAATTCTATCTCCAACATCTGTTGCTACAATCCTTGCTTTTATATGTTATTTCTTCTCCATTTTTGGAAAAAATGTGTTCAAATTTATCTCTTTTGAGATTAAGAAACATTGTCAAAAGAAAATTGATTTAATTTGTGATTGCTGCAACTCATCAACATAAACTACACAGCCCAGTACATGATAATTTAGGCTAAAATATTAGTAACAATTATTAAGGATGCTATTAGTCCTTTTGGGCTGCTGTAACAAAAATAGCATAGACTAAGTTGCTTATAAGCCACAAAATTTTTTTCTCACAGTTCTGGAAACAAGTCCAAGATTGGCAGACTTGGTGCCTTGTTAGAGCCTACTTCCTAGTTCATAGAAAGCCATTTCTCACTGTAGTCTCACAATGTTCAAAGGATCAGAGGAACTCTCTGGGATTTCTTTTATAAGGCTACTAATCTCATTCATGACTTAATCATAACCTAATCACCTCCCAAAGTCCATACCATACTATCATATTGAATTTTAGAATATAGCTTATGAATTTGGGGTAGACGCAGACATTTAGTCTAGAGCATATGCTCTAAAAACACATTGTATGCTAAGAATTGCTGGTTTCTCCTATCCTGTTCTACTCTAGGAATCAGTTCCAAAAAAAGGCATTAGAAATCAAAGAAGGTTTCAGTCATATAGTCCAGCCTCAGCTGAGGAGTTAATGTCATAAAAAAGATAATTTCAAGAAACTGAACTTAATTTTCTTTACTCAATTGCATCCCCAAAATTAAATCTTTGGGAACCATGAATCTAGGTAAGGCGGTTCCTGGTGAATTACTTTTAGGATATTAGGGGATAGAAAACTGAAGGGAACAATATGAAGAAAGGAGTATGTCTGAGGTCTTATCATGCCCAGAGTGATATTATATAGAGATATTATTAGTCAAATATAAATGGAAATAATGAAGCCTACATGTAGAAAAGTTGATGTCAAATCTTAGGAAATTTGGAAGCATGTATATCAGGAGAAGCAGTAAGACAAATGATAAGAAAAAAAGAGTCTGCTAAGCAATATAAGTGAAAAGAAACAATAGAGCAAGAGTATATGGTAAGAAAATAGCTTATTTGCTCTTTGAACTACTGTTCTGTGTCCAGTTCTATATTAGATGTCCAGCAAAGTTAATGGATAAGAAAATGGTCTCTGCCCACAAATCCTTGAGCTTGTCTTTTATTTGGAATCCTGCTAGGGTCATCTCTTAAGTGCTAAGTTTGTCAATGCTTTTAGGGTCACAAGACTTGTTTTATTTCAAGACATAATGTGCCTATAGGCCACTGTACAAGCATTTCTCTAAAGACACAGTAGTCTCCTTAGTAACATCTTTTTTGGAGACTTCTTTTTTTGTAGTAGTAGTAGTAACTATTTTTATATCCCTTGAGAGTTCATAAAGTAAGAAAGAAGAGGAAAAAGATGTTCTCTAGTGTACTACAGCTTCTAGAGGGATTTCCACTGATACAATCCTGAGACAACCTTGCAAAATGAACCATTTTAGGTAGAAAAAATATTATTCAAAATAAGAAAAAAAATACACCATATACTCTCAAGGTTATAATATTCACATCTTTCTGGAAGGTTTGACCCTCTTGAGGTCCCACTTATGACTTTAACAATTCTAAGATGATAGAAGGCCTGTCAGACATGCAGTAAAAACATAAATACTGCATTTTAAAGTCTTGGTCTTTCTTCCATTCTTTTAATTTTTTTCTTCTTGCGAGCAAACCATAACAATGCTTTGCTTGAGAATAAATTCCCATGATAAATAGTAGTTCTTGGAAAAAAATCAGTAAATCCAGAGAATTGGTTATCTGGGCATTTGGCCAGTCACCCTTATGTTACCTAGACTTACATTGCATACAGTGATAACACCAGATGGCTCGTTTTCCCATCTCTCCAGAGTCACTCAAATTCTTTCCAAAGAGAAATATTTGGGGATTCCCAAGCTTGATAAGCCAAAAGACAAAATGTGAATTACAAGTGGAAAATAAGAAGAGAAAATTCCTCTAAGGGGGCATTTTCATAAGTCACCAAAAATTAAAGATTAGTTTATATTGCAATTAAAATTCTATTATCTCTTTGGGTTAACAATGAATATTGCCCAGACATCATTCTGTTCACTATGTATACCCCAATTTAATACTCAGTGTCCATCCCTATCTTACCATAACTGAGATTACTTAGATTGTAGGCTTAGTCTCATCTAGCATCTAATCTTGATTAGACCTTGATCAAGACTGGTCAAATATAAGACTCATACCCACATATAGGAAATTTCTTGCCTCTTTAATCCTAGTATCTGATGTGCCAAGGGTGCTCCGAGCTGCAGGCACACTACATTTCAGCTTACCAGACCCAGGTTGGCTTCTGTTCTGCTTTCATATTTTATATGTTAGTTTTTTTAAGAGTAATTTTCCTATTTTTCAGTTAAGTTCTAATGGAACTTAACTCAAATATCTCAGATGGCTACAGCAACCTGTTCCTCTTCCCAGACTGCCTATATCAGCCATTAGGGAAGGGAGGCCAAGGCACCAGAATGAGGTCTTCTGCGACATCTCATAGGCTGACTATGTATAGACTCCCTCCAGCAGCCTTCCCATGGGAAGATCTAGAGAAGCACCTACTCGGAAGCATCTCACAGGATAAATGGCAGCTCCTTCATAGTCCCACCTTCTGTCTATGAAGTCCATCAGGGATATATACCAGTCAGAGGACTTTTTTTTTCCCATTACATGCACTATTTTTCATTTCCATTCTTGCTACTTATTTGGTCCTGCCTATGCTTAACTGTTTGAGGATTCATTCTTGAATTTTACCTCCAGATATCTTCACTTTTTTCTTGATTCCCCAGTTTGACTCATTTCTCCGTATAAAACACTTCTTGGATTCAAACTGCTAGTAATAGCACCCTCTTCAGCATGCAGCAAGCCCTGACTAATCCCTCCTCTTACTCCTATCCTCAAATCAGCCTCCTTCACAGGTAACCCTTGTCAGCAACCTGTGGGCAGAGAGACAGTTTCACTGGCTGGAAAAATTGACTCTGACTTTGACACACTAAATGGGAAAATTGCAAAAAGTTTATGGTTGTGAGGCAGGTTAGCCAGCTATAGGAAAATTAACTGGCAGCTAGAAAGGAAAATTCCACCAAAAATATGTGAAAGCAACATTGCCTCTTTGGGGGCCATGATACTTTCAAGGACAAGGTGGCACCAGCAGAGGTCTGCTTGCTTATTAGGCAATCACAAGCTCTCTTGCCTCAGTGAAGAAAACCCTTTTAATCTACTGTCTGTGTCTCTCCCAGGTTTATTTTATCTTCAGATAAATTATATGTTAATTAAATGTCACAGATTCCTCCATTTACTGGAGGCCTAGAATCGGGTCCCAGTTTTCTGTCCTGTTACTCTTTTGCTGTATTCTTTCTTCATCACTTATCAATGACGATTTTAAAGCTAAGTCTACAAATGATAGCTCTGTTTGCATAGCTTATAGTGTTTATTAGCCTATAAGCACTTTTGGATAAATGAGACTATCAGACAGGCTTCCAGAAATAGAGAAAAACCTCCTTCAAATGGTCAAAATAAAGTTAATTTAATGAATATGATGCAGGGATAGCATAGCTTAAAATCTATAAGACAGTATGTAGATGTATGAGCAGAAAATTAACTGGCAAAACCTGAGACTTCCTTAGTAATGTGGGTCTGGGAGACAGCCCTAGACCTTTGCACCTTTTTAATCCAGGTAACATGGACATACCCATGAAAGGAGAAGCCCTCATCCCGCATATATATGCAAGAATCTGTCTTGCCTGTGAGAGATACAGGCAACATGTATGGTTACACACATGTATGCATTCCCTTGATGTAACTTTCCCGGGCCACAGGGAGCTTCAACTCACTGTCACTGCTTTTAATCAACTTGCTGTGTGATCCTGACCAAATGGCTCTCTCCAAGAATTCTTTCTGGACAGACCCAGCGTCTCATCAGTGTGTCTCAGCTTACCCTCACCTGCATCAAGTAGACAATATTCATAGCTTTGGACAGGTTTAAAGAATCTTTATAGCCATTATAAAATCCCCAAGAACTAGCCTCAGGTGAGGGGCATTACCATTCATGCCTGAGGTGGCACAGAGAAAGAATGGTGTTGGGAAAATGCGGTGAGACCTGGCCATGCAGACTAGGGCTACCAGAAATGAACTTTGAGGGATGAAACTGCTATCAAAACCTAGGTAAGGTAAGGAAGGATCTGGAGATGGGAAGGAAATAAATACCTTCCCTTCCTCTGATCTCCTAGTGCTGGATTTCCCCTGTGGTCAAAATCAATAGAGGTCAAGGGAGCTCCCAAGACACAGTCCATAGATGTCAGTGTCCCAGAGCACGGAGCAAGGGCAACCAGTAGAAGAATTGAAGGCTGCATTTTTTTTAACAATCTTGACTACCCTCATACTATTCCCACTAGAGATTTCAGATTTCAATAAATATGTGTTAATAGGTCAAAATCTGTTTTCTTTTTTTCCTATTTACATTGCTATTTCCCTATTTTGGGCTCTAATTACTATTTCATTGGAACAAACACCTAATTTATTTACCTCATTAACTGTCTGTGGCAAAGTTCTACTCATGTCACTACTAATGTAAGTATGTCCCCATTGCCTCCTATCTAATGGCCCAGGTCATGCAGACTTTTTACAGCCTGTTGTTATTTCCTTGTATCTAGAGTCCATGTGTTTCGAAACAATATCTTGTTGACTAGAACTATCTGTGCATATTGTAATCTTTTAGAGAGAAAGTCATATTTTTTGTGGGAAAGAGATTTCTCTTAATCTCATTAGCTTTTCTGTGGTATAGAATCATTTGGATCACTTGTCCCTCAAGTGTGTGACTCCTGGGTTCTGTGAGCAATTTCTTCTGGTCAAACTCCTTTATTCACCCTTTGTTGTTCATTCATTCATTAAAGGCTTATCCAGCTCCTCCTATTTATCCGGCATTGCTAGGTACTATGTGTTTAAAATGCATACTCTTACATTCTTTTTCAATTTCCTGTGACATTTTTTACATAAATAGAAAAAACAATTGTAAAATTCTTATGGAACCACAAAAAAATACTGAATAGTCAAAGCAATTGTCAAAAGAACAAAATTAAAGGCATTAGACTTTCTGATCTCAAACTATACAAGAATACCTCATTTCATTAAGCTTGCTTTATTGTGTCTCATAGATATGGGTGATTGGCTTTTGCTTTCATTTTTACAAACTGAAGGTTTATGGTAACCCTGCATTGAGCAAGTCTATCAATGGCAATTTTCCAATAGCATATGCTTACTCCTTATCTTTGTATAACATTTTGGTAATTTTCACAGTTTTTTTAGACTTTTTCACTTTAATCATATCTGTTACGATAATATGTACTCACTGATCTTTTATGTTACTATTGTCATTATTTGGGGCACCATGAGAAGTACTCATAGGAAATGGCAAACTTAATAAATGTTGTGTATGTTCTAAGTAATCCTCCATTTCTCTCCTTCTCGTGTCTCCCTAAGACAAAATGTTGAAATTCAGTCAGTTCATAACTCTATAATGGCTTGTAAGTGTTTAAGTAAAAGGAAAAGTAGCACATCTCTCACATTAACTCAAAAACTAGAAAAGATTAAGTTTAGTGAGGAAGAACTGCCAAAAACTAGGAGAGTCCAAAGACAATGCAAGTCCTGTTGTACAGTTGATCAAAGTTGTAAATGCAAAGGAAAAGTTATTGAAGGAATGCAAAGTGCTACTGAAGTGAATATATGAAAGCCAAATAGCTTTATTGCTAATGTGGAGAAATTGTTAATGATCTGGATAGAAGATCCAAGAAGCTACCATGTTCCCTTATGTCAAAGCCTAGTCTCTTAATCTCTTGAAACCTATGACTGCTATGGAAACTGCAGAAGAAAAGTTTGACACTAGCAGAGGTGGGTTAATGAGGCTTAATGAAAAAAGCCATCTCCATAACATAAAAGTACAAGGCGAAGCAGCTAATGCTGATGGAAAAGCTCCAGCAAGCTATTCAAAAGATCGAAGTAAAATCAACAAGAAAGGTAGCTACATGAAACAACACATTGCAATGCAGACAAAATAGGCTCCTATTGGAATATGATGTCATCTAGAACTTTCCTAGCTAGAGAAAGTCAATGCCTAGTTTCAAACCCTCATAAGATAGGCTGACTCTTTAGTCAGGGGCTAACGCAGCTACAGCTGGTGACTTTAGGTTGAATCCAATGCTCATTGACCATTTTGAAAATCCTAGCATCCTTCAGAATGATGCTAAATCCACTCTGTTCAATCAATGAAACAACCAAAGCTGAATGCCAGCACATCTGTTTACAACATGGTTTGCTGCATATTTTAAGCTGTTGTTGAAACCTACTCTTTAGGGGAAAAAAAAGATTTCTTTTAAAATAACACGGCTCACTGACAATGCACCTGGTAACCCAAGAGCAAGCACTGATAGATATGTCCAAGGAGATGGATGTTTTTTCATGCCTGCTAACACAACATCCATTCTACAATCCATGGATCAAAGAGTCATTCAACTTTCAAGTCTTATTATTGATTAAATACCTTTGGTACAACTCTAGCTTCCATCCATCGTCTGGGTAAAGTCAATCAAAAACCTTCTGGAAAGTAATCACCATTCTAAATATTACTAAGAATATTTGTAGTTTCCAGAAGTAGGTAAAAATAACATTAGCAGGATTTTGGAAGAAATCGATGCCAACCCTCCTAGATGACTTTAAGGGGTTGTAGACTTCAATGGAGAAAGTACTGAAGACGTATAAATAGTAAGAAAACTAGCAATAGAGGTGGAGTCTGAAGAGGTGACTAAATTGCTGCAATATCATAGTAGTACTTGGAATAGATAAAGAAGTTCTTCTTACAGATAAACAAAGAAAATGGTTTCTTGAGATGGTATCTAGTCCTGGTGAAGATTCTGTGATATTGGTGATATGACAACAAATGATTTCAAATATTACATAAACTTAGTTAATAAAGCAGTGGCAGGTTTGAGAAGTTTTACTGCAATTTTGAAAGAAATTCTGTGGGTGAAATGCTCTTGAACAGCATCACATGGTACTGAGAAATCTTTGTGAAAAGAAGTGGGACTGCATCAAACAAACAAGTTTCTGCTCAGCAAACGAAACTTAACAAAATCAAAAGACAACCTATGGAGTGGGAGAAAATTCTTGCAAAACATATATTTGATAACATTTTAATATACACATGCAACTCAACAGTAAAACAATAATCCAATAATAATGGGTAGAAGAACTGAATAGAATTTTTCCATGGACTACATACAAATGGCTAACAGGTACATGAAAAGGTACTCAGCATCATCAATCATGATGAAAATGCAAATCAAGACACAAAGAGATATCACCTAACACTTGTTAGAATACATAACAAGTATTGGTGAGAATGTCAAAAAAAGGCCACTACAACTTGTATACTGTTGGTGGAAATTTTACCCACTATGGAAAACAGTATGTAGGTTTTAAAAAAAAAATAAAATAGAACTACCATATAATACTTCAATCCCACTTTTGGGTATATATATGAAGGAAATGAAAACAGTATCTCAAAGAAATATCTTCACTCTCTTGTTCATTGCATGCTGGTAACCACATGCATTAAAGGCAACAGAGGGCGATTAAACTAGTCAGATCCTGGAGCCAATTCCCAAGCTCAGCTCCTAGCTGTGTCTCTAAGTCTTGTTACCTAATTGTTCAAGCTCTCTGTTTCTCCACTTGTAAAATGTAGATAAATGATATACCTACATATAGCATTGGGTGAAAAGCAAAATAGTTAATACATTTAACACTTAAAACTGCTCTGGCCTAAAGGAAGCACTTGACCATTATCATCATTAGTTCTATAATTAAAAGATTATGATACATTAAAATATTTACATTGACTAAATATGGATATTGGAGTGATAGGATTATAGTACATCCTGCAAATTTGTTCTCACTCTTCCATAATATTGTGTGTTCCCTAATATTATTTATATAACCATAAAAAAAATCAATGTGCTATTTTTTAAGATACTGGCAGTTCTGAAGAGTAACTTATTAAATGATGAACCTGTCTTGCACACACACAGTTGAAACTATGATAAATAACACCTGAAAGATTCTGGAAGATCATCTGTAAATTTTAATATTTGAATAATTTCCACATTGTGTAGAGTGTAGAGCAGGACAAAGAAAATGGTAAAAAAAAAAAAAAAAAAAAATTTCCAAAGTGCAAAGACAGACACCATTCCATTTTTTGTGTAATATAATTCTAAGAGACTCCTATGACCCATATGCCCTGGGTTGCACGTGGTGGTGACTCAACGGAGGCAGTGCTAATACCTCAGGACTTCTCCAGTACATGTCCCCAGAAGTCTCTCATGTAAGACTTTACCAGTAACATTTGTGGTAGACTCTCTAAGTCACAGAGAGAAATTCTTTCATGCTGCCCCTTTTCTCAGATTGTTTTTTTCAAATAAATTTTTCCTAATATCTCTCTCCTTCTCTCTCTCTCTTCTCTCTCTCTGTCTCGTCCCCCACCCCTTACCTTCTTTCCTTTTCCTCCTCATTAAGGCTAAATGAATAAGAAGCAAATAGTAGGCAACTAAAACTTCCTTTCAAGGGATTATTTAAATTTCAAATTCAACGCAGCATATTACAGGGGTATACTTGTGTATGTGTGTGAATTGAGTTCAGATACTTTGAAGAAAATCATCCAATGTAGTGAACAAAATTCCTACCCTCAAAATATTAGACTTCAAAATACTTCAAAAAATATTTGTAGAAGTGTTGAATTGTTGCATGTACAGCAGATACTATATAAGCGAATATTTTTATATATAATTAGTATATGTAATATATGTTAAAATATGCTATACTTGTAATAAACCTCTGGAGAATGTCCTGCTCACTCTGAAGCCAGAATCATCGTTTCTATCAACAATAAAATGTGTGTAATAACAATTCACATTTATAAAGAGGAAAGAAGGGAAAATGCTATGCTGTTTTGAAAGGCAAAAAAAAGGTTTTTGATTAGATGATTGATTCTCATCTGTCATGTAAAGCTTTGCTTATAAAGAAAAAAAGACTCTTACTATGTTTCTGGTAGTAAAAGGGCTGATTCTCATTTCCCGGCTAATGAATTATTTACATACTCCACTGAAGGCCATTTATACTCAAGCTACACTTAGGCGATGTTCCAGAAGATGGTGTGCTCATTTATAAGAGAAGCTTCTCTGAATTCAGTATATTCTCTTCATTTACTCTGTGAAAATGTTGGTGTGCACCACCTCAGAGATGAATGAAGTTCCACATTACAGTTTTTCTGATCATCTAGGACCACAGAGCAACGGGTGAAGTGAATTTTTGCAAGGAAGCCATTATTTAATCAATAGAGCTAGACAGAATAGACAGTTTCAGGTCCAAGTTAGAAAGTCATTGGAGCCCGAAGATGTGGCCCCGCCATTTATTCAGGATCCTTTGAGGTCCTGTTCCCATTTCCTGACTCCCCCCAATTCCTCCTCCCTGATCAGCTCCTCCAGGCACTAGCCCTCCATGACCTAGTGGATGTTCAGGGGAAATGGAGGAGTTGGTAACCTTTAAACTGATGATATTGTTATAAACACCTCAGGGAACCTCCAAAGTGGCAAATTGGTTATTAAGGCTTTCTTCTTTCCAAAACCATGTCTTCACAATACCTAGCTCACCCATAGAGAGAGTAGCTGGTTTTCCCTTCACGAAAAAGCCCTGTTCTTGCTCCACATGGTTGTAGGAAGGAAGATGCATCTAGAATGCCCACCCGGCTCCTTCAGTCCTTTGCCTTCGTGAAGAGAGATGAGAGCCTGACTGGTCCCCAGTCAGAGGTCCCAGTGCAGGGAGGGTAAGATCAATGCCTCTCCAAATGCTCCAAATGCATTGTGTTTCTTATCTCATGTTGCTGGAAGAGTTCCCCGCATTAGCACATTAACTAGAATACTTGTGATGACTTTCCTGATTTGACAACACCTTGTCTCTTTCAGTTATCAGTTTCTTATTGACTTTGAAATACCTGCAGAGTTGCAGTGGTGAGATTACAGAGAAATGGGAAACAGCATAAAGGCTTTGGTATATTCTAACAATGCAACAGCAGTTCTAGGTGTGATTCATTAAAGTTTGCTGTAAGTCAAGACCTTTTTCTTGAGTGGTAAAGTTGGTCACATTTTAATGTGGTTTGGAATGGCTGCAGTCTCCTGGGGAATTCACTTGAAAATTCAGATTTTTGTTGAAAAAAAACCCACAGACTTTAAATTACTAATCCTGTGGCTTTATATCACTAAATACTTTCTGTATTTTGATAATTCAAGTATCAGGATTATGTGCTATAAAGTGTTTTATTGTCAAAAGTTACATTCTTATTTGGAATTTCATGGATTTCAAAGTATAGTTTTAGAGAGAAATTGTTTTTCTTTTTCAAATTGTCATGTAGAAACATTAACCTTGTACAGTTTCGTAAATTTTAACAGATCTATAGATTTGTGTAAATAAAAAAAACAATCATATCACCACAAAAAAGGTCTTCATGTGGCCTATTTGTAGTTAAATGCTCCCTACCAAACCTTTGGCAACCATTAATCTGTTCTGTATCCCTATAGCTTTGCCTTTTTCTGAATGCCCTCTGTATCTATGTCTGTCTGTCTATTATATACATATGATATTTTAAAAGGTTATATATCATGATTTAACATTATATGATATATAATAGTCATATCTACATAATATTACCTATATTATATATCATATGTATGTATTATACAAAATCATCTCTATTGTATGATTATATATGGTATATATGGTATATATATGGTGTCTATATGGTATATATATGGTGATACTCATATCTATAACTGTGTATGCAAAATCATACAAAATACATTATGAGACAACTTTCATCTCTTAATTGTTGTATCAACAGTTCTTCCTTTTTGCTGTTAACTAGTACCTTGTATAGGTGAGCCACATTTTGTTTATTCATTCTCCTATTGGTGGACATCTGAGTTATTTCCAATTTGGGGGGGTCATTTTTGTATTTATTTTGCTGTGCCAAATGAAGTTCCTGAAGTAAACAAACAAATACAATGATCCCTAATTGTCCATACCCTTGTATAATCAACAGGACTTAAGTGTGGGAGAGACTCGAAATTCTTGAAGAGATAGCTATGCTGTGATCAGATAATCTTATATGGCACATTATATATGTGTGAGTATACATATATATACATATGTGTACATACATGTGTGTATATATCTTAGTGCTATTTTTACCATAAGAAAGGAGGGTTATTTTTAGTGAATGCTTAGGCTGTCATAACAGAATACTAATTAGTGGGTGGCCTAAAGAACAGAAATTAAGTTTCTGACAGTTCTGGAGGCTGGAAATATGTCAATATGCCAGCAGGTTTGGTTTTTACTGAGACCTCTCTTCCTGACTTGCAAGACCCTTTTCTCTGAGCACATATTCTTCTGGCATCTGCTTCTCTTCTTATAATGACTCTAGTCCTGTTAAATTAAAACTCCATCCTTATGAATCATTTAACCTTAATTACCACCGTAAAGGCTCTGTATCCAAATACGGTCACACTAGGGGTTAGGACTTCAACATATGAATTTTAAGAGGATACAATTTAGTTCTTAATCCTGGTTCTGACCTAATTGATTGAACCTCTAAAATGAATGGAACTTTTCCTGGTAAAAGAGATTCCAGAAGTGAGAAGGATTTAATACAAGACAGATTTCCAGTGCTGACTCTGAGGATGGAGGGGACACACAGCAAGAAATGTGGGCAACCTCTAAGAGCTGAGAATGGTCATCGGCTGATAGCCAGAAGGAAACAGGGACTTAGTCCAAAACTGCAAGAACTAAGTTCTACCACAATCTCATAAACTTAGAATAGCGCCACATAAGAACAGAGCCAGACTAACACATTGATTTTCACCTCATGTTACCCTGAGTAGAGAATGCAACCATGCTGAGATTGAATATATGACCTAATAAATAGATGTTTTTGTTTTAAGCAGCAGGTTGTGGTAACTTGTTATGCAGAAATAAAAACTGATATATATCGTGGCACCAGGGAATAGTCTATATGTCTACCCTTTGACCAATAATACACTTTCCTGATTATTGCAGCTTTATAGTGGAGCCAAAAAAATGAGTGACATGAGTCATCCAACTTGGTCTGTCCTTTTCAGAATTATTTTGGCTATTCTAGTAATTTTAATTTCTCGTATACATTTCAGAATTTGTGAATATTTTTCATAAAAGAAGCTTATTGATTTTTTGGTAGTACATTAAATCTTTAGATCACATTAGGAAAAAATTGGCATTAACAAATATCACCGCCATCATACTTTATGAATTTTATTTCTTTCACCAGTGTTTTGCAGCTTTTATGTACAGATCCTATACATAGTTTGTTAAATTTATATCCAATCACTTCATTTTGCTGTTATAAATAGTACAGATATCTTCATTTGAAATTCAAGTGGTTTACTTCTGATTTAAAGGAAAGCCATCAACTATTGTATACTAACCTTGCTTTTGAGAACATGCTAAATTTGCTTATACTTCCAGGAGGTATTTTGTTTTCTTTTTCAGATCATTCCATGTCTTCTATATCTATCTATCTATATCTATCTATATTTTACTGCAAATATTAATTGCTTATATCTTTTATATATAAATATTTAATTTATTTCAAAACTGTATACGTTTCTTTTTCTTGCCTTATTGAACTAGCTAGGACTTAGGAGACAGTGTTCTAGAGGAGTAATGAAAAATGATATCCCTGTCTTGTTTCTAATATTTATTTTTATCCATGGATTCCAAATTAAGACAACAATATCCTTTAAGAGTCCATTCTTCCCAGCTGATCAGAAAATATTCTTTGTCCCTTTTATTTTTTCATATATTGATTGATCATATATGATTTGGTCTGTTTGTGTGATCGCTTGTCTTTTCTATCTCATCTAATTCCTATCAAAGCACAATCTCACACATTCTTGATCACCAAAGATTTCTAATGAACCTTAATATCTAGTTAAGCAATTTCTGTACCTTGTTCTATAGGGATAGTTTGATTACCTTACCATTTTTCATCTCCATATAAATTTTAGAATCAACTTTTCATATATCACAAAACTACTGTTGGGATTTTGACTGGCGATTCAACTGACTGTGAAATAATTTGGGTAGAATTGATATGTTGGCAGTATTGATTTTTTTTAATTCATGAAAATTTATACTGCTCCATTTATTAGTTTTCTTAAATTTCTTACCTAAGACTATATAATTTCTCTATAAACTTCCCTTCTGAAATGTTCCTTTTTCCTGTGCTCTGGAAAGTGTGCTGAGGTTAGAATCACTTGAATAATTGACAGTACTTCTTCGGAAGCGTGACATCCAGACAGTAGCATTGTGAGGATAGGTAGGTTGTGTGGACAGCTTTAACCTTACAGTTCACTTCATCTGACAAGGTATCCTTAGTGGTACCATATTTATGGAAGGAAGATTTCAATTAATCTTCAGCCTCTAGTGGGTCTGTACTTTGACCTTTGGATCCTAAACCAAGGTTTAAAAAACTTAAAGCCAAATTCAGTGAATGACCTCTGGACAAAATTGACTTCTATGCTCAGATTAATGATCTGGTTCCAGCTTTCATTTAAATCTGGCCTAATCCTTTCCTATTTTATCAGCTAGACAATATTTTTAAGAAGGTTACTATTTATATTATAGCATTTTCGGTTGTGTTTTTCAAGAGGCTCAGCTCAAATACCTGGCCAGCTCTAGTACAAAACAGAAGTGGTGACAGGCACTAGAACTCTGGTGGAGGTGGCTGTGGTGTGATATACACAGTGACTGAGGAGTGAATCTATTCTCCTGAAACTCAGAGAGTATTGTAAATTAATGATGATAGCTTAAAAAACAAGAAACAAACAAAAGTAGAAATTAGATTTGTACTAATGATTTCCATGAACTTTGGCCAGTTTTTCCTTGCTAGAAAATTAATTCATTTTGGATCAAAGAAGAATTTCAGCTGACTTTTTCCCTCTTGTATGCCAGTCAGGGTATTGGGATATGAACTGTACCTTTGTGAATAAGGCGTTCAGAAATTTACATTCCAAAAAATGGAACAAATTCTAAGGACTAGCATAAACTTCAATTCTTTTATATTGTTTTTTAAAGACTTTATTATTAAAATCAGCTTAAGATTTGCAATAAAGTTGAGAGGAAGCTACATTGTGGCAGAAGAGCCTGGCCAGCAGTGTTCTGTATTTTAGAAAATTACGTAATTGAATATAAAAATATTTCCCATAAGACATATCTTTACTAAGTAGTAATTCATTTCATTTGTGTAGTATAATAAAGTTCATGAATGTAGAAATTAGGTCGAAATAAATAATGTCATATGAATTGCTGAGCTTTGTTAAAATGAAAATATTAAATGACAAATGAGAAACCATTACACACCTATTAGGTTTAGTTTAAGGTGAATTTCCCTTATGGCCTATGATGTGTGGAGCATCTTTCATATACTTCTTGGCCATCAATATCTTCTTAGGTGAGGTGACAGATCTGTGGCTCATTTTTAATCATGTTTTTCATTTTCTTCTTGAGTTTTTAGGATTCTTTGTAATTTTGAATACTGGATCTTAATATGATGTGTCTTTTGCAAATATTTTCTTCAAGTGTGTGGTTTCTCTTCTAATTCTCTTGACACTGTCTTTCAAAGAGCAGAAGTTTTTCATTTTAACAAAGCTCGGCAATTCATATGACATTATTTATTTAGACCTCATTTCTACATTCATGTGTCGCTTAATGATAGTGATATATTCTAAGAAATGTGTTGTTAAGTGATTTTCTCATTGTGTGGCATTTATCATGGAGTGCAATTACATACTCAAATGATACCGCCTACTATACACCTTGGCTAATGGCATAGCCTATTGGGACCACTTCCATATATATGGTCTGACATTGACCAAAATGTTAAGTGATACCTGACTGTATTTCTATTCAGTCATTCTAGACTTTGTAATTGATTTTCCATAGGTTATTTCAGTGTTACACCTTTGCTCTAGGGTGCAAGACTCAGACTAAGCTCCACATTTCAAATTCATAATGATTAGCTAGCATTGTGCTATTACTGCAAAAATAAACAGGGATACATTGTATAACCACAGATGCAGGAGAATATGAGAAGAATATGCATAGCAAAGTTGTGCAGAACTGTCAGGAGTATGACAGTGTTCAGGCTAATTTGAATCTTCGTTAGTGAAGGTTTAGAGGTGTGACTGTTTCAGGGTGAAATCTCTGGTGAAATGTACTCTGAACACTAGTTTGTAAGAAGAAAGAGGTAGACTGTCTCTAATGCATTTTTCAAGTTCCAAAACTACAAGGGAAGGCTATAGATGTGGGATTTGGGTAAAAGCCAAAAGCACTCCTTGTGAAAAGAGCCTTTCTCTCCAAATAAACAAAGAATTTAAAACATAAGCTAGCGTGGAACTGAGCTGAACCCCTATAGGTTGGTGAATTCCTACTGACAACTGGGAGAGGGCAGATTCCTTTAATGCTTGACAAATTTTCTGTCTTCAGATAGGCCAGATTTGATAGTTTTCTACTTCTAAAATAAACTTGTCTCTATTGACTAGCAATAATCACTCCTTTATAAATTGGGGAGGGGTAGTAGGATGTTTATCTTTCCATTTCCTCACAGTTCATGGTTGAGCACATGCAAGTAATATAAATATTAGTCTACAAAGATCTGTCAACATATCATTTATTTTTGGCAGCTGTTTATACAAAGGAATTTCAAAAACTGATTAAGAATTAGTTACATATTCTTCTGGGATATTTTGCTTGCTTTGAGCAAATAAAAGATTTTATCTGTAAAGTTTAAAAGGATTTTTCTTGTCTGTCAACTTTATATTCATAAAAGATTAGAAGCACAAATACATATCCATTTTTATCATGCTGGCTAAAGTGAATACCTTAGTACATTTTTTATTATTTTCTTTACATTGCTATGTGTATTTTAGAGTATTAAATCACACTTCAGTCAGTATGTATTTCACACCACACTCACTACCAGAGTTCTCGTGCCCTTTATCATACTCATCAGAATTCTGTGCATCTGGAAAAAAAAAAAAGGTGAAATCGTCCCCTTTGAAACAACCTGAATACAACTGGAGGAGATTATGTTAAGCAAAATAAGCCAGAAAGAAAAAGAGAAGTGTAGGATGGTGTCACTCATATGTGGAATACAAAGAAACAAAACAAAGGAATGGACAACCCCCAAGAAAATTCACAGGGCACAAGACTTTAGTACTTTGAAATGGGAACTCATTTTGAAAGTCTTGCTTATGTTTGAGAAAATAAAAAATTATGATTTGTAATCCACTCACCACAGACATAGGTGAGCTAAGCTGACTTGACATATGGAAATTTCGCACAAAGGAAATTCTTAGCACTGAAAAGAGAAGACACGTTCCTCAAAGCAGCCTTGGATTCAGCGCTCACTGGGCATGGGTAACTTGACCTGAAGACACATGGTGGTCTAAGAACCAGAGATCTAAGAACTGAATAGCTAGGGTGAAGGGACATTCCTCTTTCTAGTTCTTTTGAAATAGCATATATTTTTTCACAAGCAAATAAATGGATATAAAACTAAGAGTAATTAAAACCTACTTCCTGAACTTTTATTCTGTATTAGGCAAATTATCTATATTAGTTATAATCTTTATGACAACTAGGACAAAGAAGCACTATTATTATTCCTACTTTACAGAGAAACAATCTGAGTCACATACTGCTTTCCCATGGTTACATAACTAATATTGGTAAAACTAGAATCTGAAATGATTTATTTCTGACTCTGAATCTTGAATTATTTCCACCTCAACGTTTAGTAAAAAATCTGCAGCTTCAAATTGACACACATTTAAGACTGTTAGGAGGGTTACACTAGTAACCCTTCTAAATGTCATTTGCATAAGCCGTATTTCCAGTGTTCTTCTTTCTCTGATACCTCTACCTTTCAGAGCTTAAAGAACTATCTGAAATTAAGTGCAATTTAATCTCGCTTTTCATGTAAAATATTTAAAGTCTTAGGTCCTACTCGATGTACCTTTATCTGGGTCTTTTCTATTTGGTCTTTTCTGAGTAGCCACAGTTAGAAATAAATGCCTTCATCACCCTGATGGAGCAGTGGTTAGGTCAATTGCCTCTGAAGGAGCAAGCCACATACCCCTGGGTTCCAGTCCCAGGTAGAGGAGGAAGCAACCAATGTGAACAACTAAATAAAAGTGAAATGAAGTGCTTCTTCCTCCTCTCTCTTCCTGCCTGCCTGGCTACTCACCTTCATTCCTGCCTACACCTTTCCTTTAGAAAAAAAAATGCCTAAGAATACTGAAGTGGAAAAAAAAATTTTTTTTGACTGAAATTTGTCGTTACTATAGTTATCAAATATGTTATATAGTTACTTATATATTATATCTTTAAAAGGTATAAATAATATATTTGATCTTTTTCTGTTCCACAGAAGGAAAAATAATATATGAAAGTATTCAGGACGAAAAGTAAGGCAAACAGTATTTAGACAAAATAAAATGACTTCACATTTGGACCTCAGCGCTCACACATGGATGGGGGAATTTTGACATTCCTAATGACATGAGTTTACTGTTTATTTGGAGACTCTTAAAAGTAATTTTTACCATGAGGAGAGATTTCTGAAATACCAACTGTAAACAGACTTGATTAAACAATAGGATGGACTTGATTAAGTGAGATAATGTATGTTAACAGTCATGTTATCCAGTAAGGGCCCAGTTAGTGAATATTGCGATTTCTTTTCCTCCTCATATATTTTTAAAAATTTTTATAGCAGCTCTAATCTTGCACAGAGGCATTGTTTGGGGTGTTGGATTTATTTTCATATCCTCTTCTCCTTCCTCATAATTATGTGATCCAGGTCAAGACATTTAAATTCTCTATACCTCAGTGTTTTCATTCAAAAAATGAATTCATGGGGTTCTTCATATGATACTTATATCTAGGTAAAATGCTCAAGTGTTTGTCATTCAATTATGCTAGTCAATGGCATACCAGTCAGTAAGGACATAGATTTTGAAAAATATTAATTTATATTAGATCTCCATGAGGTTGTAGGAAATGTCTCATGAGAGAACTGAATCAGGGAGAGCTACCCAGCTAAACGACTCTCAAATTTCTGACCCATAGACACTGAGAGAATAAATGTTTGTTGTTTTAAATTGCTCAATTTTGGAATGTGTTACACAGCAATATATAAAGCCCATACAAATCCCTTAAAGGGTACATGTAACGTTTCGAAATGTAGTTGACTACAGTTTGTGGATATGTTAAAATTATTTGTGAAGCAAAGTGATAGGTAATTAATGAAGTCATGTTGGTATGAGGAATGGGACAACAGTTTGAGGATGTTCTCTTGACTGAATGAATGTTTTTGGACAGAAGATGTAGTTTATGTTGCGTGAATGATCTTTTGATAATCAAAAGGATGTGTCAAATCCCAGTAGTCAGAGACAGCCAGGAACACATTTGTAGTCAATGACAAGTTTATTTAATAGACTGCAGCAAATAAGAACATACTCCACATGGAAACTTAAGGAATCTCAGTAAATGAAGATTTAAGTGGGGTTATGTATAGATCTGGCCTTGTGTGTGACATTCCCAAGGGAGATTATGGAATCTTGTCTTGGATTGGACCTTGTCAAGAACAAGGAGTGGGATAGTAGTTAGGTTATCAGTACTCTTCATTCACAAGTTAGGGGACTAATGCTAATCTGGGGACATCATTGATGAGAAAGCAAAAATCACTCAGAGGGGCCATTAGTCTTATTTTGAGCTGGTTCAGCTTCATGTATAAATACTGTTTACATGTTCATGTCCCCCTAGAAACACTTTTACCAGTAGTCCTTGTTTTCACTTTCTCAGAGGGATTTTGTTACACAATCATAAACTGAAGAATTATAAGAGCCAGCATAGGTCCACTGGGTTGTTGCATGCTTTCACTTACCTTGTGATCAGTAGATACATAATTGGAATAATAATGCAGGATAGGATCTTAGAAATTGCCATTTTATGGATGGTGAACCTAGAGTTTAGAGAAATAGTGATTAGTAAGAATCACCCAGGTGGTTTGTGCCAGAGGTAGGAGGGAACAATTAGCCTAGAACCCTTCACATGAAACCAGTATCCTCAAATGAATCTAGTCCACTATTGTACTCGCAATAACTGAGGGGAGAATTAGAGTCAAGTGTGAAGTGTTTGTAAATGATTGGCTAGTGATCAGAGTTAAAATACTGAAATGGTGCTCTATAAGCATTTTCATACTTAAAAAATTTCATATATACAATCAAAATAGAATTATCTCTTGAGTTATATTCAATTCCCTCTCTTCCCTACCACCATATAACTTTATTATGAGTTAATTATATATGGATATAAATGTGCATTTGACTATTATATAACTGTAGTAATAACATAGTAGTACATATTGTTTTGTCATTTGCTTTCCCCCAAATTAATAATACATCTTAGATATTATTCCATATCAGTGTCCATAAAGTTTGGAAACACAAAGAGCATTATTTTATTACTTTACAGAGTGAAGATTTCTTTCATTATATTCTATATACTTTTCTACATCTCCAGATTTTATGTATACACTAAAAACAGACCTACTTTAATTTTCTTATATAAAAATAAGATAGATATCTAAGCCTCACTCATAAGAATTAATACACTCAATCATTTGCATTCAAAATTTATCTTTAGTAAGAGCTTTGAGATACAAAATTAATGTTCTAGGTATTGCTCATGAGAAATGTTTAGGCTGTATTCTTTCAATGGGTCATGAGAAATCTGGGAAAAATTAAATCATGTGTACTCATCTATTCAAGCTGCTATAAATACCACAGACTAGGTTGTTTATAGACAACTAAAGTTTATTTCATATTTCTGGCAATGGGGAGTCCAACTACAAGATGTCAGCCCAGAGAGAATGCTCTTCTGGGTTGCAGACTTCTGGTGGTAACCTCACATGGTGGAATCTGTGAGGGCCCTCTATGGGGTCTCTTTTGAAAGGCAATAATCTCATTCGTGAGGGCTCCACCCTGATGTTCTAATTACCTTCCACAAGCCTCACCTTCTAACACCATCATATCAAGCATTAGGATTAAAAAAAAAAAAGAATTTTAAGGAAAGATTCAGGCAGAGATGAACACAAGCAGAGGCACACAGGGAGGAAGAGAGTGGAGGAAGAAGCATTTTATTTATTTAGTTGTTCATCTTGGCTGTTCCTCTGAGCCCCCAGGAGATGAATCTGGGTCCTTGGGATGTATGTGGACTGCACTCAGTCAAAAGTGGCTGACCCTACCACTACTCCATCAGGGCACATCACATTAGGATTTCAGTATATGAATTTTGGGGGAACACAGGCATGCAGACCATAACACTGTTATATTTTATCTTTCTGTTGTATAAACCTGTGTCTGCATTACAAATTCTTGATCTTGAAGGCACAGTTTACAAAATCCTGCTGACCATAAAGAAATATGATAAAATATCAAGTAAAAGATTGAGAAAGATGCACAAAACACGATCTCCTAATCTTGATTTCCAAAGACCTAAATGCTCTGATATTGAATGCAGAACCAGTGAGGGATTTTCCATTTGTCCCTTGAGACTTTGTTATAGCGTTGCTAAATTGTATATCAGTGAAGCAGATTCTTCACCTAATCCCTTTTACCACAGACTTCTCTACAGTCCTCTAGCCTTATTTCATTTCATTTACATTCCTTTTCTGAACCTGGAAGCAAGAGTAAGGCCAGCCTACAGAATTACATTTCTATTTTTGGACTCCAGGTTTAATGACTTGATTTATTTTTCCCTTTGTTCACACTAATGTACTTTGTTATCAATCCAAAATAGTTTGTCCCACTATATGTTTCTCTATTTCTTACAAGATGAAGATTTCATAGAATGAAATTCTCTATGCAGTATGTGGAATTAATTTCATCATGGGTTTTTAATACTTTCTTCTTCATTTGCTCCCATATTTGGCTCTACATTATGCTTCATTATAAAGCAATTAAGGTTTAAAATGAGTAAAATCCAGAAGTAGATAGTGTAGCATTACTTCATTTAATTTAGGGTGTTTTAATGGCACATTAAACAAATGGAATTCACAATGACCGTGATATATGGTGAGTAAAAAAATAATTGATAATAGGAGGTTTTCTGGTAAATATACCAAATGAGCTTCTAATCACAAGTACTTTTTAACATGTTCACTGCTCTATAAAATCAGAATATGGCAACTGTCACTGGAAGTTATATCTATTAAGAACAGTAAATTAAAAGCATTAAATTAGTTTCTCTTGGTTACTGAGTAAAAGATAAAAGTCAAAAGTGTATACTGTTCATGTAGCTTTTTTAATTAAACTGTCTATTATTGTGTATAGTAAAATTGCATTTTACATGCTGTATTTAATTTGTCCATGCTACTTTACGTTTAAAAATTACCATTTTATTTGCTTTTATATGGTAATTTCTATCCTCTGGTGCACATTTTAAAAAAAGCATTTTCGAGACACGCACGCGGGCCATTGAATGTTAAGTTGCACAGGCTGTGTCTCAGCAGAAGTAGTCCCCCTTCACTGACCATCAATTTCTTATGAACAGACCAGTAACTGATTAGTAGTATCAAGCTGTCTGAGTTGATTGGCTCTTACAAATTGAAAGTATATCAAGATGATGAACTGATGTAGCGGTAGATGAAGACAGAATTAGGCAGATAGTACCTAAGATCAGGACTATTGAATTGGGGCCTAGAGCACTGCTTGTTGTAGGGGGCTGTCCTGGGTGTTACAGGTTGTTGAGCAGCATGCCTGGCTTCTGCCCAGCTGTCCTACTCAGTTGTGAAAACCTAAAATGTCTCCACGTTTTGCCAGAAGTCTTCTGGGGGACAAAATATCCTCTTTTTAAGACTCCCTGCCTTAGAGATGATCTGACCCAATACATTCATTTATCAAGCGACAAAACTAAAAGCCTGGTAGATGAAAGTACTTGGCTTAGATCACTCAAAAGAGTTTTGTATGAGTGTTAATGAGTAATCATCTAAATTATCACCTCCAATTCCACATTCATATTTTTAAAGTTCATATAATAAGTGGGGGGATATTATCTAGATTGTGATTTTGAAGTAATTATGTCTCATAATGTACATTTAGTAGGTGATGTTCTCCCTGATAAACTAAGGTTTCACATACATATGCTTGGTTAAGGATTTGCTCCCAGTAGAGTGTATTCGGGAAGTTAAGGAGGAAAGATCAAAAAGGGAAGAAGCCTATCAAGTTCAGGTGAAGTTTCAGACTCAGTCTGATGCTATAGGGAACTCAGGAGCACAGAGTGGACCTCAAAAGTGGTTTGGCTTTGAGAAAAAGGAGTTGTTCTGTCATTGACTATGGACCATTCTGGGATGGGATGCAGTAAAAAAATTTTTAAACCCTTCTAATTCTCTGTACTGGGAAGGAGCCACAGGTTATCTGGGGTTTTAAAGGCGAAAAGAAGTATATAAAATTGATAGACATTTTTGACTCTGTGTGAATAGGGAGACTCCAGCCTACAGAAGCCTAGAAAGGGATGCAAAATCTGCTAAGAAATCTGAGCGTGTCTGGGCAGGCCACTAGCAATGTCTTCTCCATTAGTATTGTGGGAAAAACTAGCAACTAGAGACGAGAAATACATAGTCGAATTCTAACCTTGCTGCTTATTATATGACCTTGGACAAATGACTTGAATTGACTTGAATTTACAGACCCACAGTTTCTTTATTTTGCAACTTGAGGCAATAATACCCAACCCATTTCACATTATGGTGCGAGAATTAAATATATAATACAAGATGGAGACCATATAACAAGGTCACTTTTGTACTCTTCAATATCTCCCATTTAAAGTTTTTAAATTTTTCTTCATGAAACCTGCAAAATATCTTTGTAAAATTTACATACATGTCATTTTAGATGTATTCCAAGGCACTTGACATATTTAATCTTGTCGCAGGTGGTAGTTCTTAAGCATTTCCAACTGTCAGCTGTTGAAATACAGCTGATTTTGTTATAAGGAATTAATGCCCAGAAAATTCTTATTTATCACACATTTTTCTCCTACTCACATATACAATCGCATCATTTGTGAATAGTTGACATTTTATTTCATCCTGTACAATTTTTGATATCTTTTTGTTCATACTTTTAATCTTTATTGTGGTGGTTGGGAACTAAAATGCAATGTAAAAGAGCCATGTTACAACAACATTGTCACAAATGAAAATCTTTCAAAATTTTAGCAGTGACTGACAATCATTAGCATCTTCATCTATTGCGAGGCTAATAAGAAGATGTGTGTATCTTTTTTGTAATCCTGGCTGTATGTTCATTTTATCAAATATTTTTTCATTAAACCTATTATATGAATTTTCCTTCTTATAATAAAATAATGTACATTAACTGACTTTGTAGTGATAAATCTGCTTGCTGCAAGCATATTATTCTTTTTTCATATTGTAGTTTAAGTAAACTATTATCATCTCTAGGATTTTTGCATCTATGTTCCTGAGTGTCAGGTTTATGGTATCTGGAGTCTGGAATCATAAAACTGATTTGGAAAGTGTTCCTTTTCCCTGTCCTCTGGAAAAGTGTGTGTGAAATTAGAATCATTTTGTTCCTAATCATAATGCAGACCATAATATCTCTGGCAATTCCAGAAGGTAGGTGAGGTGTGGGTAGCTTTACCTCGGGTCCTCCCTAACCTAGAGCTGCCAGATTTAGCAAATAGAAATGCAGGTCACCTAGTTACATTTGACCTGTTGTAGTTGTACTAGCTTACTAAGACTACCACGACAAAATACCACGGACTGGGTGGCTTAAACAGCAGAATTTTTGCTTCTTGCAATTATGAATTATAGAAATCCAAAATCAAGTTTGTCAAGGTTGTTTTCTTCTTAGGACTCCCTCTTTGGCTGGTAGATTGTCTTATCCCTGTCTTCACATGTCTTTCCTCTGTATAGCAGTCATATTGGTGTCAATCGTTTTATAAGGACCACTAGTTATACTGAATTAGGATCCACTCTATCTCATTTTAACTGAATTGCCTCTTTAAAAACCTTATCTCCATATGCAATCACATTCTAACTGCTAGATGTTAGGAATTCTGCATATGAATTTTGAGGCGACATACTTCATTCGGTCCATAATATTTTATATGGATATACATATTGAACTAAAAAGAAAGACATATTATTGTATATGCTTATACTAAAACATCATTTGCTTTCTATCTGAATTAAATTATAAACATCTAAATTGTTAACCCTTTTCTTCAGTCATATTCTCAATGACTGACCTCTTTAACAGTTAAGTGACTTACAGAATTTAACTATAAAATTCTTTGCAGTTTCAATCTGTCTTCAATGTACATTGTAGCATAGATTCTGCACTGGTCACTTTGAAATTATTTCATTACTTTGTCCCTCGAAAATTCATTGATGAGAGCATATGCTCAGTATGAGTTTTAGGAACTGGTATACTGATAATGTACTGGCATATTTAACAATTCTGAAAACTGTTCTTCAGTTTTCTTTTGCTAAATAATGTAATACTAGCTTTCAAGGCATAGCTCACTTTTCTTTGTTTGAGATTTTATTGCATCTTGTAAATTTTTTTAATGTTGTCTACTGACAAGAAAGAGCAATGTCATCAACTGTCAACTTTTCCTTGTTCCTATGCTGGAAGATTGCTTAGTAACATCCATGTGCTAAATCAAATTCTTCAAGTGATGAAATCCATTCTAAATGATAGTCTTGACAAATTCTATAATAATTATCTACTTCAAGTCAGAATTTCTTTTTCTGTTCATAAGAAATGTTTTATATTTTAAGAACAGCCTTGACACATAAAGGGAAACAATTTAACATTCAACAAGTACCTTTAATCAATAGAGTACTTAAATAACACAGTTGCTCTTTGAATGCACATGCTCCTATTGCTAGAGAAATTTGAAAACTGTGGATAAGAAGTAAGTAGTCTTTGCTCAGTTACGTATTCAAAAAGTCAACAAGAATTTTGTGGGCCTTTTCTTAAGAAATATAATATGATAAGCACACTTCAAATAAACTAAAGATTCTTTTAAATGCATTTGATAAAGAGAACCAGTGGATTTTTTTACTGAGGTTATATGATTTACAACACAGTAAGAGTTTTAGATGGGCAGATTCATACTTCAGCAAATATATGATAACAACACACCCACAACCAGTCATCCACCACCGTCCACTGTATCCCCACTATCCTTTGATCTGACCCCCACCCTTTCCTCCAAAGTAACCTCAGTTCTGTTTTCAGTGTCCAAGGGTTAACTTTTGTTTTAT
Organism: Solenodon paradoxus; assembly: GCA_004363575.1. NCBI lineage: Eukaryota > Metazoa > Chordata > Mammalia > Eulipotyphla > Solenodontidae > Solenodon > Solenodon paradoxus. Next base: position 32,200 of record RJWH01004584.1, on the reverse strand, counting down.
ATGTTCGTTTCTTTATATTACACATATGACTGAGATTGGCAATTATCTATCTCCTTCTGACTTACTTCACTTTGCATAATATCCTCTAGTTCTATCCATGTTGTTGCAAATGGCAAGATTTCATCTTTTTTATACAGCTAAGTAGTGTTCCATTGTGTGTATATACCATGTCTTCTCTATCCAGGTTTCTATGGATGGCACTTGGATTGTTTCCATTCCTTGGCTATTATAAATAGTGCTGCAATGAACATAAGGATACCTATATATTTTTGAATCAGTGTTTTCATATTCTTCAGGTAGATACCTAGAAGTGAAATTCTGAATCATGAAGTAGTTCCTTTCTTAACTTTTTGAGGAACCTCCATATTGTTTTCCAAAGTGACTGTACTAAGTTGGATTCCCACCAATAATGAACAAGGATTCCCATTTTCTACACCCTGTCCAACATTGTTGCTTGTAGTCTTTTTAATATGGGATGTTCATTTTATTGTGGTTTTCAAAAGAATTTCCCTAATATTGATGATGAGCATTTTTTCATGTTCCTGTGGCCATCTGTTTTTTGTTTGTTTGTTTGTTTGTTTTTTATTGTTGTGTTGAGTTGTATGAGTTCTTTTTAGATCTTGGATATTAACTCCTTGTCGAATATATAATATGTAAATATTTTCTCCCATTCAGTTGGTTGTTGTTACATAACGATTTTTGAGAGTTCTGATGTTAGCAAACATCACCAAAATCCTGTAATGCCTTTAACTCAGCTCGAAGAATATAAATGCCAAAGTAAGAATTATTTAGTTACTATTATTTCAATTTCAATAAAATCATCAGATGCCTTGTGAGTTCTGTTATACAGCATATGGGTCATATAGCCAACATCTCCCACACAGTCATGCATTCTTTATGTAAACTTTAACCACTTTCATTCATTTATTCATAACTAACTAAAAAAATGAAGTCTGTAAAAATTGCTATTGTTTCTGATGCCACATCTGCAAAGGACCTTACTCTCAGGATAGTCTTATAAAAATACTTTCTTTAAATGAGAAAACTATTTCACGAGCAAAATCATCCAGTCATTCAGTGATCTCCCTGAAGCATAACAAAGACTATTCTGTATTGTTATTACATGCATTCATAGCCATGATGTAAAATAAAAAATGAGGCATTGAGGTCTTTGGTAATCTCTGTAATAATAAATGAAGTTGTTAGATTCCTTACCATTATAGTAGATTTGGTCCTGTCACCTGAAAATTTGTCTCCCAACTTGAGGTGAAAGATTGATGATGATATACAGTATAGAACACTATTCCAACTTCAGCTGTGATTACTTTATCTTCTTAATCTGAATGTCTCAAACAAAAAAGGCAGTATTTTTAATGTCCTTGGTACTAGTTAAGGAAATTATACATTTCTCATGTTTAGCTGTTAGTATATGCTGATTTATATCTTGCCTTTCCACCATTTTCTAAATCGAATAAACAGCATACTGCACAAAAAGCTTTGAAAGAATTTCTCATTTAATAAATGTTCATGTTTCATCACATTTTTCATACCATGTACAGTTGTATTGAGCATTTTGTTTCAAATACACAGAAATAAAAATAGATGAAAGCAACCATTGCAAGGATTGAAAAGATTGAATTTGAAAATTTCATGGTTACACCAGTTACTGTGTCTGTCAATCCTAAGTCTAAACAAATCTGTAATTGGGTTGAGTGATTGAAAGGGCTGTGAACTTGCAAACTAAGAATAAATTGAACTTGATATTTGATGCAAAAAGGTGAAGTTCCTGTTTGCCTGAAGGGATAATTGTACTTGCAAGGAACCCTTTCCCTGAACAAAGTCAGAAATGCCAGAGCTGATTCTATATAAGGTTTTGGTTAGCCTGGTGATTTAAGGATTGGTGGACATTCAGATATAGAATGTTTTGGGACTGTCAGATTTTCAGTTGTATTGCTGTGGTCACTAGAACCATGGCCATTGGACAAAAGAACTTGTTGATTGGATGGTATCTGGAAGTGAGAGGCTGCCACTGATTGGCTGACTTTCAGGACAAGTGTATGTGAAGTTTCACTGATTGGCTGATTTTCAGAAGCCTGGTACTGACATTGATTTGCAAACTTTCAGAAAGCAACTTACTTCTGGAGAGAGGCAGTCACTGACAGACTGTACTTATTGGGAGTTACATCTAATCAGTGGTGATAACTTGTTCAGGGACTTAAGACTATGGCAAAAGAAAATAGGCTGTTTCTTTTTTGGGTATTCCCTTTATTTCATTCCAAGTAACTCCTCTTTGATCTACAAGCCAACCTCAGAGAAGCAGATGTTTTGCTAGTGGTATGATTTCTAATCAACATTACCTTAAGTTATGTAATTGGCAATGCCTATAGTTGAAAAATAGCTCTCACCGGTACATTTTTATAACTATTTAACAAAAACTAAATACAGGACAATTAGGTATCCTTACAAAGTCAATATAGAATGCAGGACAAAATTACATAGATTTCATTTCCTGTATGTTCAGGACAGCTGGAAACCCTAGATGAAATTCATGTCAGAGACAGTCATCTAGTACAGAGTTTTCCCAGCAGTGTTCAGGGGACTCTATATAGTTCTGTGGGTATCGGGACCCACTTTCCCAAGAGGGAAGAATAGGCTGAGTAGACAGGACTCTGGGCTTGCAGTCCATACTTAACTCAGATTGCTCAGCCTTTCTTATGTTCGTGAAATTGATTTTGGGGAAAGGCTTCAAAGGAGCTGAATGAGAAGTATTATATCTAAATATTTCATAGTGATTTAATAATCACTATCCTTCAGTTGCTTAAAGATGTGTCATAAGATTCCAGCCCCCAAGAATCTGGACCTAAGATACCTCCAGCCCCTTGCTCTGGACATCATGAGAAACTCGAGTTACTGCACAGTTGCTAGCTGCCTAGAACAGATACATTATTTAGAGCAGAGAAATATCTGGTCATTGTGGGTATCAGCTCACTTTGAACAAAGGTTACCAAGAATAGAGTCCTAAAAGGGACCCAAGGTAGCAAATATATGGTTGAAAATCAGCATTTATAAATTTTTGTATACTGGAAGCCACAAATACACAGAGATAATACATAGGCAAAGTCACAAATATTTGCTTATAAAAGAGAACTTAAGGAAACATAGGAAAACTTTCTCTGGTAGAATTCTGGATAAGTGTTTTCTGCCTGTGAACTTTCCTGTGAATTTATTAAGCTTTGTGTAGTTTTGACTTCCAATAGTGTTTACAGGTTGTAGGAAGACAGAATGTAGGTCACTTACGCAGAACACTTGGTTTTATCTTCACCTATAGCCTCACATAACCCCTTTTGTTGTAGCCAAACCTAATTTGCAGCTTAGAATGGTTTTCTGATAACTAGACCTGTCTCCTGCAGCCCAATGGACATCTCCCCCTGGATAGCTGGGAAAAATTTATCATGTACATGGTGCACTCCCTCCCTCATCTCTACCTCTAAGTCAAATTGCTGTTAACTCTTTCTTTACCTTTCTTCTCTATCTCAGCTAGGAGGAAGAACTAACAGTCAGCCAACCTTCACAACTCAGTCATTACAAACTCTTTCCCACCCTTTTTCCATAGTTCCTAACGTCCTAAAGCTCCAGTCTTGTTTCATGACATCCATAACCCAAATCAAATGCCTTGTCATTTTCTTTCATTTTGTGTATTTAGTGCTTTACCTCAGTATATGTTTAAATGTTAAATGAATGAATAAATGAATGAATGAATGAATAAATGAATGAATAAATTAAAGTAGCAGGGGTAATACTCACTGATTCAAAATAATCCCTGCCAACTCTATTCTACCTGACAATATGTGGAGAGGATTCTAAGGCATGGTAGAATGTCTGACATACTTCAGGTCCTTTCATTCAGTAGACCTGCCCACTCATACATTCAACAGTTTCCACCTGGTACAAGTGAGTCAGCAATTTTCCAAGTCTATTCATGAAAGTTGTTCTGAATGCCCCAACCTGATCTACCACCTGCTGGTCCGTTCTCCACATAAGGCTAAATTTTAGATGTAGAACCCTGGCTTCCAGCCTGAACTAAGCTCTGTGGACTTGGTTTGTTGCAATCTCTCTCATGGATTTTGGAAATTACTCTCCTCTACCATCTTCCTCATGTCCCTCACTAGGTGAGAATGTCCTTTGTGGCCCTAACCTCTAGTATTTGGCATCATTCTAATCAATTCTTTACTTCTTAATGTGAAAGGACAATATCTTGTTGATATCAAAATTTTAAAGTATGTTCAGAGGAATCTTGTGATTCAGAAAATCATAGTAGATCCAGCTTTACAGACAAACAGACAAAGTACAAATAAACCCATAGAACTGAAGTTACTAAATGGGAAGGGTTAGGGGATGGGAGCAAAGGGTAGAGGAGTCTAGTAGTTAGTGGTGGAGGGTGATTAAAACTCTGGTGATAGGCGTGGTTTGGTATCATACATTGGAGGAAGCATGAATCTGTTCCACTAAAACATATACAGTGTTGTGAACCTCCTCATAGATTAATGTAACTACATTTAAAAAGAAATCCTGCTTCATGTGGGAGAAAGATTAAGTTAATTTACTGTTCATCCTACTTAGAAAACAGGAAATTTTTGATTAATACAACTGATGCATTAATTTATAATATATATGTCCAACCAAATGTATTGAAAAAGTAAAATGTGAGAGTATAGGGTATTAATGTACATTAACTTGGGAGAATATGAATTAGTAGATTTGTAAGATATTTGACACTTTATAAATTTTACGATTTTCAGAGCCTTCCCACTTTATTCCAATTTCTGTTTTGCTATGTGTCTTCTATGCACATTTGCTCTAAAGTTGATGTTAAAAGATATTTATTTCAGTTCTGTTAATCATGGGAACTAATGGGGAGCTACTTATGTGTCCATAAGAAGAATAGTCCAATTAATTATGGAGCATGCATACTTTAGAATACCAGGGTGCAGTTAAAATAGTGAGGTGGATTTATAAGTGTCGTGGAATGATGCTGCCTTCATTTATTAAATGGTAAAGGCAAATGGGAGAACAATATAAACATCCCTATCTTTTATGCTAGAAGATATCACAATATGTTTTTATGGCACATTTATGTATTTAAAGGCTTAAAATTATCTTTAAAGTAATAGGAACCATGCTTTTTGTGTCGTTACCCTGAGGAGAACACTGAATTTTGGAGGAACATTGTAAAAGCAGAAGATTGAATTATGTATGTTGTTAATAATAGCACTTATTTTCTTATTACAATTATTTTTAACTCTGTCATTAAAATATTTAAATAAGCTTAACATAAATAGTACCTATTTATTAGTGAAAGAAAATAGCTGCTAGTTGATATTAAACATAAAGCCTAAAATCTGAGTGACTTAGCACAACTAAATTTTATTTCTTGTGCACATGAAATCTGATGTGACTTAGCAAGGGAGACCCAAGGCTGCTTCCATATTATAGTTGCACATTTCACCATGGACTTTCTGTGTGTCACTGAATGGAAGAAAGAAAATGGAAATAGCAAACTGGATCCCAGATGACTTGGCCTGGAAATGACAAATATTGCTTGGGTAATGGTAGTCATATGACCTTTCTTAATTGCAAGTGGACTGACAATATACTCTTCCTGTGAACACAGGAAGGAGAGCAAGAGAGAATATGGATGAGCATTTGTAGTCTCTCATATTAACTTACATAGCATGTGCTTGATAAAGAGCAACTATTACAATTCATTAAGATAATAAACCTTTTTATTTCCTGGAGGGGTTTCTGTGGAGGTTATACTAGCTTTATAATTCCCCAACATTTATGAATCCTACTCTGTGATAAATATTTTCAAGTACAGGAGCAAAGGTGATTTTCAAAAGAACCCCGTAAATCCTCATAGGTTTGCCTTCTTCCCTTGATAAAACCTTTCTTCATTGCCCTTTGTAAAAACCTCTATAAATCTCAGTAGGTTGAGAATTTTCTTCTTCCTTTTGCTGAATGGTCAGCATCTTAACTTGGGAGTCCCTGTCTCATGCTAACTGACTGAACATTCCTAAACACCTGCACAGGTGTCATTAGGAATGCTAAAAACCAGAATTTTTCTTCTATAAGGACACAGACAAGAGGGAACAGAAAGATGGTGAAGATTTGGAGGTTTTGGTTTTTAATCAATACAGCATGTGGGCCAAGGAGCAAATGTTTGGCATATTCATTCCTTTTCCTTCCAGGAACTCCAGGGTTATAGGAATTTGAACAGGATTTAAAGTTTTGCTCACACAGTGATTTACATCCTCTTTACCCATCTGCCCCTTTAGAGGGGAGGCTTTGGTTTTTTTCTACCTTGGATGTTCAGTCATTATGACTTTTAGTGCCTAATCTCAAATATGACACTCCATTAAATCCTGCACATAGCAGAGTGGCTTCAAAAATGTCTCTTCTTTCAGATTTACATCCCAAGAACCAGTATGTTTTGTGCCAAATTATACTCTATTCATAAGCCCATTTGTAAAAGCACTTTGAGAATACGATAAAGAAGCGTATTGGAGAATGACTATGTACCTAAAGGTCACTGATCACACAGAAAAGGTTGCTGCTCCCAGAGGGAGTCCATGCTGAGGGTTAGCCAGGAAACCCCTGAAGAGAGTTGGAATACTTTGTCCTCGGGAGGGCGAATGATTTGGAGTCATCTGTCTCACTGGGGACAGGATGCAGTGCTTAGAGAAGGACTCAGTAAAGAGCTAGTAGCAGGTCAAGTTCCAGAGTAGGACAGGAGGGAGCACTAGTAAAGACTCAGGGCGAGGACACTATAAATGTGGGAAAATGTCTGACAGTGAGCAGAGGCCTATATTAACGGGATAAGGCAACAGCACCCAGGGAAAATGAATCCCACATACAATCCCCAAATTGTGTTTGATTCTTATTTTCATGTTTTTTTATCTGTGCCTGCCTTTAGTCCTTTTGTTATGAGACCCTTCTTTATGTCCTCTAAGAGGCATTATAGAGTAGTAAGAAGGAAAATGAATTAACAGACAGAATGTTGGCCTCAGGTTGAGAAGAGTACAACAGTGTGGCTTCTAGAATTCAGACCAGAAGTTTAGTTCCAATTCTTACATGGTAGGCCTGGGAACTTGGACACATTCTCAAGCTCTCCAAGTCTCATCTACTTCATCTATGAAATGGGTTTATAAGCCTGTCTTGTAAGTAGAAATGTTAGAATGTATGTATTATGTGTAAAACCCCTAGCATAGTACTTGGTGTGCCTTAGCTCTTTAGTGATTGGAGGTTATTACTGTGATTACTTTGAACCCAGACACTTACACCTTCCCCTCCAAGATTTGTTTATCCAAGATATGTCAGAATATTTAGTACTCTAGGACATTATATCGCAAATCAACCAGAATTCCTGCCTAGCAAGAAAACCTCAGTAAATCTTCTTTATTAGAGGATATATTATTTTATTTGGGCTTGAGGGTGCACTTCCCAACTGTATACAACTCAGAGCTCCTAGAATTTGTATCAAGGTCCATCTTCTTGCCTCCTTCCAACAACCCATCCCTATCTTCATTCATTCAGAAAGTTCCACAAATATAGGCTTTGCTGAAAATTTGACATATTATATTGAAGATAACCTACTTAAATATTTCTTTAATGGAGTGGTCTCCAGATTTCCAAGTAAAGAGTGCCTGGCTTCCAAATATTTCACCTGAAGAAAGTATCACTCCCCAATAATTATACAGTATTTACAAATGTAGAATTACAGTGCTGTATACCTGAAACATAATGTTATAAACCAATGTTTCCTCAATAGAAATTAATTTTTTAAAGTATACATTTGTTTCCTCCAAGACTCCTTGAAATTGATGTTCATGAAACAATTATTTTCTGTGTTCAATTGCACGTAGAAAAGAATGCAAAATACCTTCCATTCTTTCCTCAGGTAGAATCTGGTTTATCCATGATCCCAACCTAACTTCTAAGGACACTTTTGCTTTCCAGGCTTTATTTTCTCAACTTAGACACACCATCTAAGGGTCTTACCCCTGTTCACCGCTCCTACAGTATCTAGTATACCACACAGTTTAATTTTAAATTGCTTGTCACTCAAGGACCTACAGGTTCCTGTGACCTGTTTGTCTCAGGACACACTTGACTGTCCTCATATGAACCTTCCACCTCCTGTCTCCTTTTTACTTTTTCTTTTGCTATTAAAGGATACCCACCTTTGTCTTTACATGATTCCTGCTTCTAGACTTTACAGTTCTATGAGTAGGTAGTGAATCTTGTTTATCCTAGTACCCCCTGTACTAGTACGATACTTTCCAAAGAGAAGATACACAATTAATATTAGAGAATAAATGAATCCGTGGCATGCACTCTAATTTCTTGACAATTATTTCTCATACATTTTTAAATAAGATGAGCAAATGCAGGTATATTAACAGGAATAACATTTGAAAACTCTCCCCCTCCACTGCACCAAAGAAAATAAATCTGTGTTAAACATATGGAACAAAGACATAAAGATGTTATATACTGTATTCCCTGAAGTCTCACTCCAGCTCTCCTCTAATTAGAAGTTTGACGCTTTCTTCAACAACAAGGTGAAGACTCTGCTTCACACTTCTCTAGAGTTAGGAGGAACTGCTAGATCTGTCACTGGAATATGCCTTGACCATAGCTATTGTGTCAGTCCTGGTCGCAAATCAAGCTTGTTTCCTCTCTACTTCATCTCTCAAAACCTCCTCACTGGAATGGGAAGCAAGTTGGGTCAGGCTCATGAATCTTGGTCAGAAACTCCATCAATTTCATTTTACTGGTTTCAGCATAGACTCTTGAACCCCATATGAATGTATACTTTGGAGGATCCTTATTGGGTATCTGCCAATTCTCCAGGTAATTTTCCTACACCAGACTTTTGTTGATGAACTTCCTGGCTCCCCAAAAATGAAGTAGTCCTCCCAGGATATAAGTCCATCATATTGAGCACTTCCCAGATCTCCTCCTCAGGGGTGTGATAGCCCATCATGAAAATCATACCCAATTAATTACCAGGAGGCTGGTCTTGGGTGTGCCCTCATCAACACTGAGCCTTGAATCATAGGGGAGGTCTAATTTGTTGATGAGAGCATAGCTATGGCTGGTGGGGTTCACTTCCTTTACACCAACACCAAAGACCAGCTTTATGCTCTCAGAGGCTCTCCTGATATTCTTGAGGAAGTCATCCTTCTACTCTTTGATAACATCATCAATCATGTATGCCTTTGTGACGGGCTCTTTCATTTGATATTTGTGCAGCAGGAACTGCATGCACAGTCACCTTCTCATCTAGAGGGTCTGCAGTAAGTTCTGTGTGTCTGACAGGGACTTTGAAGAAGCAGAACTATCCTCCTCCTCTTGGCCGCTGGAGTTCTCATATGATTTGCTTGATGAGATGGCTTTGATGACAACAGAAGATGAGTTGGCACTTTGAGGACTCTGGAGAGTACTGGGTGTCTCAGCAGCTGAAGTTTCTTCCAGGTTGCAAGGCATTAGAGGATGGGAGGGAGAGGGAGATGTCTCTCCCATAGCCTTGGAGACCAGTACAGACTCTATGCCCTGAGTCTCACTATGGGCATGGTGTTGTCTCTGTGTGTAATGTGGAATCTCCTGACTCTGAGATATGATCACTTTTGTCAGTGGTAACAGGTAGCAGTGTTGGCAGGAGAGTAGAGATAAGACATCAAAACTAGGGTTAAAAAGAGACGGTGAATGATCTTATCTTATAAGTCGAACTGTGGGTACTATGACAAAGAGTGCCTTCACCCGTCTTTTCCTGAGGTAGTGCTCCAGAGCCTCACAAGTCTCCTGTCCTGATCTGTAAGAAACTAAAGAAGGAAGTAAGAAGACTCTTCAGAGTATAAATAGTTAATCCAAGTAATCCCAGAGTTGATAACAGGGAAAGTGGGAGCTGGCTCTATAGGACCCCTTTTGTTTGAGGATAGGTAGTCTCCTCTGTCTTTGTGAAGACCCCAGGGAGTATCTGAGACTCCTCCCTCTACTGATCAAGAAAGGAGTCTTAATCTTCCTGAGACACTGGAGTTAGAAGAAAAAGCAATGGAGTTTCTCAGACACTTGTATCCAGGAAAGTCACAAGGGTGACAGATACTAAGGTGAAAGAAATGAGGAGGGTCTTTCTTAGGCCATACCTCACTGGGTCTCCCAAACATGAAAGAAGATGGCAGCTGACTGTTGGGGGTCTGTTTTTCTGATGTGTATGGTCACCTCAATCCACTCATAGTCATAACTTTGAATTTGATGGACACTAACACTTCTCTGATAACTTGAGACAATAGCCCTCAGACTCCCAAAGTCAAAATCAGAAAGTACTAAAGTCTGACAACTATTCCAAGGCCTACCTAGGGTTCTTTTGGATTCCCACTGTTCTGGAATGTACGAGCTCCCAGTTTCTACTCATTTGACAGGGCCTAGAATATCTCTGTTTACCTGAGACTGCACCTTTCAGACCAATATCTTCATCACCCCCAAACTCCCCAGGCAAAAGTCAAGAGAAGTTACTCCTGATCACCCCTTCCTGTTTCTGACAGCCAAGATCCAAGGGACCTTCTCCATTCTGGGTGAGAGATCTTCTTAGTCCTCACTCAACGTCTTACCTTGACTTCTGGCAGAACCTGGGACTCTTCCCTCTGCTTACGTGAGGCAATAATCCTCAGTACAGGCCTCACCTCCCTGAAAACCAAATGTTGATATCAGGGGGCAATTCATTTTGACAGCTATTTCAGGGTCTCCTAGAGATGACAACAGAAAATCCCTCTGTTGTAAAGCGGGTGTTCCTATCTCAAAGTCTTGGGCTGAGAGTTACCAGGGTTTGGCCATACTTCCTATGTTGAAATGAGGCCTACTCCCTTAAAACACTACTCTCAAATTCTTGACAGTTAGTGGATCACAACTTTAGCTGCCACTTCCCAGCACCTCCCAGGCGTGATAAGAAGGATGGGGCTCTGTAAATCCCCTTCCAGTAGAAGATCGATGTTCCCTTAATCTTCCCTCAGCACCTTACTTTGACTTTGGTAGAGGCTGGGGTTCCTCCGCCTGCTGACTGGATGCTTCACCCTCAGTCCAAGGCCTTCACCCTCCTCAGACTCCTGATACAAAAATCAGTAGAAGGGACTTCTAGCCACACACTGCCCCCAACCAGGGCTGGCAGTAGAGCTCTAAGGGGCACCTCCATTCTGGAGGAATGGGCCCCTCAGTCTTCATTCAACATCCTACCTTGCTTGACTCTTGGCAGGATCTGGAACTTCTCCCTTTGCTAACTGAGGCAGCACACCTCAGAACAGGCCTCACCTCCTTGCCAATCCAAGGTAGAAGTCAGGAAGTAACTCAGTCTGACCATTATCCTGGCAGCAACCTGGGCGTGGAGCAAGGTAAGGGTTTTCATAAGATCTCCTCTTTTGTGAAATGGATGGTTCCAGACACGTTAGGCATAGGTCTGGAGAAGCTACTTCCCATCAAACCTCTCCTCCCAGAATAGTCAGTGGAATTTTGGGCACTTTGGTCCCATCTGGAGTGGGTGGTTCCCTTAATCCTTACTCAATATCTTACCTTGATTCCTAGAAGGATCTTGGATTCCTCCCTCTGCTGCTCTGAGGAGTCACTCCTCAGAACAGGCATTGCCTTCCTACAAACCCAAGGTAGAAGTCAGGTAGCTTTGTTATTCCAGAGGCTCCCCACAGGTGGGCCTCTGACCTGTGGAATTCCCTCTGTTCTGTGATGGTGGTCCTCTCATTTCCTACTCTATATCTTATTTTGAAACTCAGCTATTTTAGGACCTCCTCCCTCTGCTGACTTGGGACCATGCCCCTTCATGTTCTTCAGACTCAAGTCAGTGGACACTTCAGTCTGACAGTTATTCTGGGGGCCCCCAGGGGTGACAAAGGGGATGGGGTTTTACTCAGTTAGGCCCTTTCTGGGATGTGTTTTTCACTTATGTTCTCACCTTGATACTTGGCCAATCCTAGGACTTCTGCTAATTGAGGCCACACCTCTCAGTATAGGAACCACCAAAGTTGAAAGTGGATGTCAGATAACTGATATCAGTTCCACTCCTCCTCCATGCCCCCTTCTTCTTCCTCTTTGCCCCCACTTAGTTAGTTCCCAGGTACTCCTGGAGCCCACAGCAGGAGTGAAGGTCTATGGGGCACCTTATTTTCTGGGGTATTTAATCCCATTTAATGTCTTCATCTGCAATCCCTGCAAGGCCAGGGATTCTTCCCACTGCTGAACTTGAGGTTGTGCCCCATACACCAAGACCTACACCTGCCTTCCAAGAGGAGGGAGTCAAAGGGAGACTCTGATAGCCTTTCTGGTGTTTCCCACCACCAACAGTAGTGACAGAGCTCTTGGAACTATCTCCATGCTGGAGTTGGGAGTGCTCTCAATCCCGACTCTGTGTCTTATCTACACCTTATGCTGTCTAACACTCCCATCTATTGCTTACTGGAGCCTACACCACCTCATCTCAAGGCCCTCACCATCTTTAGACTCCAAAGTCAGGGGATACCACTTCTAATCACCTCTGCTGGGTATCTCCCATGATTGATAACAGGATGCGAGTATGTGGGGTAATCAGTTATTGCAATCTTTGTTAGGATCTGTACTTTGACTCTGGCCTTTTTGATTAATTACTTTTCAGGCATACCACTTCCATGCCAATCTCCATGCATTTGTCCCAATGCAACTCACATAGAAATCAAGTCCAAGTCCCAGGCTAGATGCTAGGTGGTGAAGCTGCATCATAGTACCTATGTCCTGACAATTGATGCACTGGCAGAGGAAGAAAACAAAATACACTCTTATGGTGTCCCTTCTTTTGCCGTTGGGAATGTTCTGTTCTAAAAAGAAGTCTTGTAGAGTCATGTTGTTAAGGGGTCTTGCCACTCTCATAGGAAATGTATGACTTCATATAATCATGAAGTGAGGGGTATTAAGAACTAGTATGGGTATACTGGGTTAATGTGTGCCCCCTAACTTTTGATCACTTAAAATAATAAAGCCAGACAGAATCTTAGAAATTGTTATTTTATGAATAGGGAGTCTGGAGCACAGGGAAATAGTGAAGTGTTTTGCAAGTGATTTGTTACTGTTCAAAGTTAAAACACTTAAGTAGTGCTTCATAACTATGTTCTTACTGAAAACATTTCAAACAAAATTCTCTGTTTTTCTATCCTCTTTCACCCCTACCACCATATAACTTTATTATGAATTAATTTTGTATGGATATAATTGTGGACTTGATTTATGTAAGTGGACCTAATGTTTGAAAAACAGATCATTTTTTCCAGATGTTAATTTTTATTGGTTTACAATATTTATATAAGTTTCAAGAGAACAGTCAGCCATAGTGACTCTGTGTATCACACCACACCCACCACCACCAGAGTTCTAGTTCCAGTCACCACTATCAGTTTTACTCCTTCAACCCGTTTCCCAACTTCTTTCTTATTCAACTTCCTCTGGTAACCAGTCATGATTTCAGAATTCTGAGAGTTTTGTTATGTTTTGTTATTTATTTTTGGATGTTGAAGCTGTCTTGGGTGGCATTCTGTATCTTTTCTGTTTCTACACTTTATAAACAGCCTATATATAAAAAGAGAGTATATATATGTTGTGTGTGTGTGTGTGTGTGTGTGTGTGTGTGTATATACTCTTTGTTTAAGTAGTAAGATAGATAACTACCTCCATAATTAAAACTCTTACACATATTTGTCTTCAAATATTTTCACGACTGGAAAGAATGAATGTTGAGAGATCTCATTAGGGTGCGAGGTATTTGCCGTGAGAACCAGTAGGCCATTTCTTCCATGGGTCATGAAACGAAACCTTTGAATGTTGGATACCGTTACACTATACCTTTCTATTTTTTTTACATTTACCTCTGACTTCCTTTTCTTAAACAGGGAGGTTAGTCCACCAATATTGATCACAGTGGTGAAAAACTCAGCAGTGGATTATGAATCATATGCAAAACATAATGATCCAATAGCCAATGGCCCATTTGCTTTTTGAAAGCTTATGGTTTTTATGCTATGTTGTTTTTGGGTAAAATGGTTTCATCATCTAATCTATCTTGCTATGGAATCATTTTAAAGCCCTTTAGATTTATTTTGTTTATTTATATTCCTTTTCTGAGACTGAAAGATGAGAGAATCCACCTTTAATGCCTTCTTTTCATTCCTTTTATCCTTTCTCATGTATGATGTTATTAGCATATATATTTAATTCCTCTGTTATATGTTTTAGTGGTTCGAAGAGATTATTCATGGACTATGTGGAAATAATGCCGTCTAGAAATTTAATGATTGTTTTTTTCCAATATCCGAGTCCATGATACCTCGTTTTAAAGTAAAGGGACTTTAAAATGCATAAAATGTCAAATTATACTGTTTAGTATGTGTTCTAATGGCTATAAAATAATTATCAATGTCCATGCTATACTTTTAAGTAAAAAAGTAGAACATTTTTTTCTTTAAATATAACAAGTGCTAATCTTTTTTTTTTCAAGGAAAGATGCAGGCAGGAATGAAACCAATAGGCAGGGAGCAGGAAGAGAGAGGAGGAAGAAGCGTTTTATTTTCATATAGTTGTCCACACTGGTTGTTTCCCCTGAACCTTGTACTCAAACTCAGGGCTATGTGGCCTGCTTCCTTCAGAGACCACTGATACAGCGGCTACTCCACCAGGGCGTGTCAACAAGTAGATTTCTAATTAAAGTTGTTTTAGTGTGTTCACTTCTGTGTAACACTTGACAGTTTTTATTGGGAATCTTTTCTATTAAAGCAAGTAAATTAAACCATTAGATTTCTTTCTCTTGGTGGCAAGATTAAGATAAAATGTCAAAACATAGATACTAGTCACATAGTGTGTCGTTTCAAGCAGTCTGTGATTATTTTGTGTTATAGGATAACCTGGTACATAGTATATTTAATATGTACTTACCAACTGAATAAATAATACTTACCTTTCAAAGGAAAAAGTTGATACCCTAACAGATAAAATAATTTGACCAAGGTATCCAAGTAAATTAGAAACATATTGAATTCCATATTTTTAATGTGATCTAAAATGTCATTGAAAAATATATGCTGTTAATCTGTTGTTAAAATAATCTGTTGTTAAAATCTAGATGAACTATCATTGAAAAAAATACATTATATGATAATATCATGTCTCAAAGTCAGGGTCACCAAGTAACAGACCTTTAAAGAACATATAATGGTAGTGGTTTACTCAAGAACTATGTCCAGTGTAAAACCAGTAAGAAAGTGGAAAGAAAGAAGCCAAGCAAGGATATATATTTAGGTAAGATCTCAGGCTGACCTGATGGACTACTCTAGAGCATAAGTTATACCTCAGAGTTTACCTTATCTTGAAGCGAAGAAACTGGGCTTATAGGTTTAGGCAGGAATGAAGGTAAGTAGGCAGGCAGCAGGATGAGAGAGGAGGATGAAGACTATATTTGTATTTGCTTGTTCAGCTTGGTTGTTCACCCTGGCTCAGGATGCAAACTGAGGACCTTGGGATGTTTGTGAACTGTACTGACTGGAGTGGGTAAGACCCTAACTGCTACTCTACCAGGATGCATCTTGTTTTCCTTTTTAAGAGGGAAGAAGAAGTCAGGCAGGCAGGCAGGCAGGCAGGCAGCAAGAGGTAGAAGCTTTTTATTAAACTTATTTTTTTGTTCATTCTGGTTATTTCCCTGGGCCCCAAATTAGAACCCAGGTCCCAGGGATTTATGTGGATCACGCTGCAGCTGTGACCTTAATGCCTGAGCTACCAGGGTGCACTGAGACTGGGCTATGAAACTCCCATACCAGTCAGTCATTGACTAGGTGTCACCCTGGGATTCTGGGGGAGTTGTGTGGCAAGGCATGGGGACTCCAAGAAATTTCTGATTCTTTGTGTAGGCAAGGAAAGTCCAGTGTCCAAGAGCAATTCTTTCAAGGTCCAAAGTGCAAGCATTTCTTATTATAATATGGAGAAGCAAGTTGATGAGCACAGAGATTTAGGAAAAGGAATATGAGAAGATCAGGACTAAATATGAACAGTGCCTCCTGCAACTTGGTATTGTGAGAAAATCATGACCTTTTGAGACAGAACTACAATGTTCAAGTTCTAGCCTTGTTCATCAGGCATAGCCTTGGGCAAGTTCCTTGGGAAATATCTTACACAGATATGTATGGATAAACTGTTTCCGTTTTTATTCCCAATCTCTAGTAGACTGCCTGGCACATAGCTGGATTTCAGAAAAAGAGTGTTGAATGACTTCTAAACCTATTTTTATATGGCTCTAGTGGGATCCAGCTTGCTAGCATTTGTTATTTTTTATTTTTATTTTTCTCCCTTTTCACTACATAGAATTTCTCTTCCATTGTTTTAATTAGCATCTTCTGGAACAGTGACTATCTCTAGCCCAGGACTGACTCTGGGAAAAATTTTCACATTATAAATTGTGATGTATTCATATAAATATCATTTATTTAATTACTTATTTATATTTATATTGGAATTTAGCAGCAAGTATGTCCCTACTCAAGAAGGAGCCTAAGGTCTTTTCCTGTTCTAAACAGCCAGATCCTAGGAAGCACATTTGAACTCTGGACCTGTGATTTAATTCCCCATCAGGGGAATTTATTAAGAAAAAATTAAAAATAGATTTGATTAGGTAATTATTCTTAAGATAATTAATGTTGACTTACCAAATTAAACTTAAATGGAGAAGCCATGGAAAACAGAAATAATGAGCATGTTGTTCATTGCCTGAAAAGAGGAGGGAAATTTGAACTTACGTTCACTCTGGGGAGCCACAGAAAAGCTTGTTATAAAATACCCCACTATTAGGTTGCTCTAAAATCTATTTTTACCTGCTTATTTCTTATATCTCATACATTAGTTCTTTTTAGATACTGATGGCTCCAAGGTAGCCATCTGAAACTTACTCAGTGACCCTAGGGAAATCCACAACCGTCTGTGTCTGGAAATGCACAAGAAACGTTTATTGAGAATATGCTTGTGCTGGGTGCAGTGATGAAGATTTTTCTCATCTCATTTCTTATTGAATAAGCAATTCAACCTTATGAGTTAGAGATGGCACTCATTCGATTTTGCAAATGGGAGATTCAGACTAATAGAGACTAAATAACTTGACCATGGACATGGAGCTTGGAAAAGGCAAAATCGGGATTCACACCAATCTGAAATCTGAGACTCAGCTCCAGTTTCCAAAATGGAGAAACAAATGGAACTTCTGGTTCTTTCTGGAGACTCTGGCCTACTTTAAAGAGAAGATGAAAAGAGAAAAGGCTCTTCTCAAATTGATATAGCCTGTATCCCAGTCAGACAAGTCAGAAAATTCTTTATTCTCTGTAACTCTTTCAAAGATATTCTACTAACCTATCTTTCCTTTTAACTCCCGTGGATACCAGCACTTATTGGTGAACTATCGCAAGGGTTTGCACAATGAAAATGCTTGAACTGAGACTCCTTAGTCACCCAAGAAGAGTTAATTTAATCTGAATGAATCATGGAAGGATTGAGGTTCTTATAGTAAAGTTAACGGTTTTAAGACAGTGTTTCACTTGCCTTTTAAAAGATAGATTTTTAACAATTTTGTTTTCACAGATCAGTCTTTATTCAGTAAAAAGATAATGGTAGGCAAGTTCTAATTATGTCGTTCTTACTATGGAAGAAAATTTAAAACAATTTCACTACCTGTCATATAGATACATAATGACCGAATGAGAAACTCCATGAATTCATAAAGGAAGCATCACCAAGTGAGAGAAGAGGAGAGTGAGTAGAGAAGCAGCAACAATGACTAGTTGAAGGGTTCACAGAGGTGGCACGTATGCACTCTCAAATCAGACCTGAGTCTCCGTAGGTTAAAACTGGCTCAGAGCTGGGATTTTAGGGAAAGCCTTGCTTTTCATTGGAGAACTCTTTCCTTCATCTAAAATGCCAGCAATACACTAGGAAAACATCAATCCTGCATAAGACAGACTTTCACATTGGAAGTGTTATCCAGAGCCAAGTAGGAAGAATTTTATCTAAGTACTAATTATGGTGATCCTGGTGGGAAATGGATTTGGGGTAAACACCACCTGTATTGGCAGCTGAGAGAATGAGGCAGAAGAATCTGGCATCTGAACCCTCTTACGTATGTTGCATTGTGAGCAGAATCTATGAATTACATCTGTCCCAAGACTTGGTTCCTTATTACTAAAATCTCTTATTGACAAAGCAATTATAGAGGAAAAGGACTCATTCATTTACCTAACATGGACCCCTATCTGTCCTGTGCTGTATATGATGCCATTATTAAGTTCGTGGAGCTGATCTACTTTCTATGCTAGGGGTCTAGTGCTTGACATTTGTGGCGTTCCCAGTTTTTGTCCACCATCTTTGCTCTGTTCATGAAAACAGAGAATAAAAACAGGTGGGAACTGGAATTCTGGTGGTAAGCATAAGGTAGTATATACAGATGTTGATTTATAAGGCTGTACACCTGAAACCTATATGATGTTATAAACCAATGTAACTTCAATTTAAAAAATAATAAAACAGGTGGGGTGCGGGTTGAAGTGGGAATTGGTAGCATCAATTACCTTGTTTTCTGTTTCTGTACATACAAAATTGGAAAGTGGAAACATTCTTTTCATGGCCATGCTGGGGTGACTGCACCAGAGAAGTCTGCTAGTCTGAGCAACAAACTACATGAGTCGCGAAAGGAGCAGAACATAAAGCCATACTTCCTACTGAGACTTATGCTGGAAAATTGTTGCTGCCAGGACCATGGGTCATACTGAGACATTTTGTGAGTTTCCTTTGAGTTTTTTAATAAGACCAGCTTTCCAAAGTCTGAGCGCCATAGAATTGCTGTTCTGTTTCCTTGGTTAGGAGCAATTAATCATGGTTGTATGCCACCAACAAATAATATTTTTCTTTTAGACAGGCAGGAAAGTTGGAAAGGATGTCAGGAAGAGTGTTCCATTCTAAATACATCTTTATTTATTTTACATTCAGTGCAGGATGTTTGTATTTGATTAGTACACTTCCAACAAAAAGGCTGAAAACCCTGAAGCAAAGCAGGTCTATTACTGTACAGCCACACCCTCTTGCTAATTCAGGGATGACCTTAGTTCATTTTTCTCACAACAGTAATAGGACAGGCATTTTACTACCACAAGAAAAGATTCCCAGATCTGTGCAATCACAGGTCTCTGCCTTGGTATCTAGTTATGTTCACGTTTTCCCAACTAAGATTTTATACCAACTAGCTCTGCTTATGAATTTTAACGAGAAATTTCACACAAACTTGTTTCCAGGGTACTTGAAATGCCTTCCAATGAAAGTAGTATGTGACTTTTTTTCATAATGGGGAAAATGAAATGTCAAGATCTCAGATTTTACTCCTTCCTGGTCTAGTGTAGGCTTGATAATGAACAGTCTCTTTGGAAAGAGCTCATGAAGGATGTCAGCAATCCAAACTGCCTGGCTTCATCTTGCTTTGTCCACTCATGGAAACAACAGGAGTGAAAATTTCAACTGAATTATGACATTTCCAGCATCTACAATGCAAACCAAACACAAGCACATAAACAGACACACCTGTCCTGGAAAATATGTCTTCTTTAGCATAGTGTATAAAGCCAGGATGAACAATGGAACTTTTTATTTATTGATTTATTCAGATGAGGGAGAAATATCAAATGATGTCTATAATCTATTGTTTTTATTATTACTATTTACTATAATTGCTTATTTTGTTTTATAACTCAGGGGTTGCTCAAAAAGCCCCCTAGACTCACACTAGTATATTTAATATTGCTCTTGCTCTCTGGCAGTTGACAAAAATCTCACTCATGTTTGATTTTATTTATGCAGCACTTCTTTTTAATGAAGTATGTCTGGCCTGTGGTTCACAATGAATGGAAGTAAGATAGCACCCTGGTGGAGCAGTGGTTAGGTCAATCGCCTCCAAAGGAGCAAGCCATATACCCCTGGGTTTGGATCCAAGGGGAAACAACCAATGTGAACAACTAAATTAAAATAAAGAGGCTTCTTCCTCCTCTCTCTCCCTGCCTGCCTGTCTTCTCACCTTCATTCCTGTCAGCAGCTTTCCTGAAAAAAATAAAAGAAATGAATGCGAATAATATTTTAAAACCAACTTATTTTAACATTTAAATTGGAATAATCTTTGTATTCAGTAATTTTCAAAGATTTTTTTCATCTAAGTATGACAATGTTACATAAACATTCTGTCCCCAACAGGCTTTGCTGTTGGGGAAACATCATTTATCTCATTGCAGATAAAGACAATTCTGTTTTTGCTCTCTGTTTTCCAGTCATCGAACAAGTATTTGTTAAATATTCATTTTGAAAGAGTGAATCTATTCTCTTGAAACCTTTTAGTATTTTAAATTAATGAAATATTAATTAACAAAAATAAGTATCCTTTTTGAGCCAATCACTCAATCTTTTCATATGTCAGACTCCCCATTTCTTAAGAAAAGTGCTAGACTAGATTATGTCTAAAATATTTTAAACTTTAATTTCGCTATATGTTTAGGATTTTTCTAAATACCAAGGTGGGTTATATATAGGAGAAGATATCATGGCACATATATATTTAAATATTTAAATGTAAGTTCTGCTCTTCTCTGACTTCTATCAGCTGTGGTTTTCTCCACTGGTAAATGGGTGCACTACTACTCTCCTTACAGCATTGTCAGGAAAATGAAATGAGAATAAATAACAAAGTAATTGATGTATAATAGTTCAATGAACTATACTATACTGGCAGATCCCTTTTTCTTTTGCTCAAACTGCTTACACTTAAAGTAGTAAGAGGAGATCTATGCAAAATAAAAAGAGACATAGACCAATGCAATGTTAGAAAACACTGTACAAAGTGAGCAATTTATATATAATAGACATCTTAAATATGTTTTGTAACAAAGGGTTTCAAGTGAGACTTAGCTGTCTGAGCTGCTTAATTCTAAACTTGGGTCCTCACATATTCCTGAGTATTGCCTTGTCTTGACATTTGTTGTCGGTGCTCCTGATTAACCCTTAGTATAGTAATCAAGTGAGGTCTGAATCCATTTCCTCATACCACCAGTGTTAGGAGTATTTAGATCAGATGTGGAAGCTGTGGCTAGGATACGAAATTTAAGTTTTGAATTGGAGGACACATCACCTTCTGAGGAGAGAAAGTTTGGGGTCAGAACAAAACTAAAAGTCTTCTTATTCAGTCTGACCTTACTTTATAAATTAATTAATCTTTGCTGGCTGAGACAGCCTGTTTTCCCACTGGGCCCTGACAATTCATTAAAGATAGAAAAAACAAGTAAAAAGGCAGGCGAGCAGAAATCCTTCATCAAAACCTTCTAATAGGAATTTAACAACAACAAAAAAAATGTAATTAGGGCTCTGAGCTGCATCGAATAAAAGGCATTGCATATAACATACAACTCCAGAGTTATCAGTAAATCAAACTGCTAATTCTGCTATCTGAGTCATCTGTAAATCAAACTATGTAGTTAGCTGGGCATAATTTTGGAGAGCCTCCAAAAATTCTGCAATTATGACATTTTATAATAAAAGGCAATCCATTCCAATTACTTTATTTTAAAAATGAATAAACCAAGGCCCACAGAAGTTAAATGAACCTGCACATTAGCACATAACTGCTCTGTCATTTCCTATCAGTGTGACTTTGGCAGGTACATAGCCTGTCTAAGATCCCAGGTACTTATATATAAATTGGGGCTAGATTATAAGTGCCCCATAGTAATTGGTAGAACACATGTAAAATGTTTAGCAAAATGCCTGGCAGATATTAAATCCTATTATTATTGTTGTTGTTGTTGTTATTATTATTTCTATTTATAATTAGAATAAGGACTAAAATCTGACAGCGATTTATAATTTGGAATCACAAATAGAAGTACTCTACTTCAGACATTAATGAAGTTGAAGAAAATTTTAGATCATGTTCATGATCAACCTTTCAGCTTTCAAGTCATAGAGATAGCAATGCAGAACATGTTCCTTAATATTTTCCTCAAAGACAAACATCTGTTGTTAAAAGCCTTTTGTTATAGCAATATTCAGGGAAATTCCCTAGTAGATATAATAACTATTTAGAAGAAGAAGTAGAACTTGTTTCCCTGTAAATTCATAATTTTTATTTTCCCTGCAAAGTCCATATACTTAGTGAACTCAATCCCAGACCAAGCAAAGACGCTCAATAGAACAAATGACCAAAGAAGAACAAAGACTTCAAACAGCATTGTTCATGGTATTGAAGAGTACTCTGTTGTGATAGTGTGTAGCCCTGAAATACCTAGACCCATTTTGAGTCTGATACACAATAATATCTTTACCAAATAAGAAAGGATATGATGAAGCTCTACCTTACTTGAGCATTTCTGCTTCCTATAGAAGAAGACTTACAAGTCTTTCCCCAGTCGTTAACCTATTCCAAAATCCAAATGAAGGCTTGTCAGGCAAAGGGGTGACATTCATACAAACAAACCAAACTTCAGTGGTGCTCATTCTAATTTTGAATTGCATTGTTTATGCAGTTTTTCAGAAAAGGCCTAAGACCTGCTTTGTCATTCCACTTCTCCAGTTCTCTCATGCAAATGGAGAAGAGTTGGGGCTCCCTGGATGGAAGCAAATTTGTATCTCAGTTGGGTGTTTGTCAGAGGCCAGGTCAGTGGTGAGTGGTCTTCAGGCTGCTAGTTGTCACAGTGAAGCTGCGCATGTCAGAATGCTGAAATCAAAGACCAATCCAGGGTACTCCATGCTGCAAGAGCCTTAGTTAATCTGCTTTGAGACTGTGTAGGGGGGTTATGGATTATGTGTCAGCATAACAGGCAGTATTATCTAATCTAGCCTTGCATTTGGGAGGGAGGGGAAGGTATTATTAGAGCAATTTCATGATACAATTTATGGCTTTTTTAATGGTTAGAACCAAAATAAAAAAGTAAAAGCTTTGATTACGCCCACTCTCACATGCATCTGCCTATCCTACTTATTTTTTCTAACTCGGAGTTAGACTTGCCTCCAGTGAGAACACCTCACACCTCTCAACACACAGTAACCAGCAAGAGGTACTTTGTGGAGGCTGCTACCTTGTTCTCATGGTTTCTCTATAAAAGGATAAAAAATGCAGACTCTTTCTATTATGATCATTGCTCATTCAAGTAATAATACATTTCAGGGTCTATGTCATGGTCCATAATATCTTGAAAAATATTAGGTATTTCCATTTTCTCAAATAAAAATTGCATGTTAGGTTTTCTATATAGTGAATTATCCCAAGTGAATTATTTCCAACAGTCAGTTATTAAAATTACATATACCATATTCAGGCTTCATATAGTGACTATTACAGCGTTTGAAAATATAATTAGATGCATCAGATAAGCTAAGTCCCAAGGACAGCTCATTTGCTTTTCATTTAATTTTCCAACTGTAAGTCCACAAAATGGCTCATAAAGTTCTTATGTCCATTCTTATCAATGATATCATTCAAGAGGAAACAAATGCTTGAAGCATTTGTTTTTATGCTAGTATTTATTTTTATCTTACTACAGTGATTTTGGAATAATTATTTAGACTGAAACTCACAAATTATATATGATTCAGAAAAAATAAATTGGGAAACTCCTGGACATTATTGGGATGATTTAAGGAGTTTAAATCTTTATGAAGGAAGGTTTTTGTTAAGGGAAAATGTATTATATTATGGAACCAGTCAAACTGGCGTTTACTCTGTGGAGTTTGCAGCTTCCACTTTCTGCCCTCATCAAATGGAAGACTGACTTGGTCCTCAGCCTCGGGGCTAAGTTGTCCTACAAGTTGAATTTGAAGTTGTCTCATTACATGATTAATGATATCTGCATTAAGAGTGATGTACAGTTAAGTTTGTGGTGCTTCTACATAAATAGGTTCATGTTAAAAGTTATAAATTTTAAGGGACAGAATGCCCTCTTATGCAACCAGGAAGTCACTTTTCCTGGTGGGCTTTTAATAACATTGAATTTATCAAGAGTTGACACTTCTACTGTTATTTCCTCTAGGCTATAAAAAATAACCTAACTATCCACAATAGCTAGGATTTTTTTAAGAAGAAAAATATGAGCTGGTGATATGAATACCACCAGACAGGTTGTTCCCAGAATATATCACATTCCTTCCCTGATTCATTTTACATGAAGCATCAAGGATAAATATAAGGACTTCAAAATGCCAAGGTGACTCCTATGATGAAACTGTGCTCTTACAAATGGAAGATAAACTGAAAAGTCCTGGGCAGCACCCAGATCAGCTTTAAGAATCCGATTAATTTTTTCAGTTCATATCCTGGGAGGTCCTTTCACCCTGGTGGGAAGGTAATTTTGAGAAATAATATGGGAGTTTTTCACCTTAGCAACTTGATTGAGTCTTAAAGTTGATTACCCATTAGAATATATTTTAAATCACTTTTTTCAAAGCTACTAATACAGTGCTGGACTTGAATAGATCATTTAAGTGTAAAATCACTGGCATGAAGTACCTTCACCATGCTGTGCCAGCTATCAACACTGTCCATTTGCAAAACTGTTTTATCACTCCAAACAGAAACCCTGTACCCCTTAAATAATGAACTCCCTCCCCTTCTCCCCAGTCCTTTGTAGTCTCTAATCTATTTTCCATCTCTATGAATTTGGCTGCTCTGGATATTTCAGAGAAATGGAATCATACAACATCTGTCATTAAGTGTCTAGATTCTTTCATTTAGCCCTAATGTTTTCAGGATTCACTCATGCTGTAGCACGTAGCAGAACGTCATTTCTCCTTCTAAGTGCATGCTATTTCACTGTACTAGATCTAGACCATATTTTGCTTATTCACTCACCTGTTGATGACTTGCATTGCTTCCAACTTTTGGCTTGATACCAGCAAAAATAAAACAGGAAAGATTTTAATAAAATTCGAATAAAATACATTTAAGTGGCTCTTCTGTTAGTCTTCAGGTTATATAATGTTCAGCTAGTCATGGCTGAGTTTGCTTTAATGCATTATATTTAATACAGGACTACCGAATATATATACTTTCAGAGTATATTAATGAATGCCTGGATTGTTTTAATATATAGCCAACTTCCAAATATCACTCATTTCAGCTACATCTAAATACCCACTGAGTAAATCTGACTCATCATCACCCATGCATGATTTTTCTAGACTTACTTAAGTGAACCAATCAACAAGCTTACAAACCAAAACAACCCCACCAGGCATCATGCTGGTGATATTGCTAATTCTGGTGACTAATAACTCAACTTCAGCTTATTTGAAATAATAGCATGCAGTTAGTTCTAACTGAACATCCTTGATAGAGTCTTGGAAACTGTGACTTTAAGTGAAACTAGTATAAGGAAACCATTTTCACTAGAGGCTAATTGATACACACTAGAGTTAAGTTTGTCTGGTATATCTATGTCATCAGAACATTGCCAGACTTCTAAATAAAGAATCAAAACACCTCTACTAATAAACATCCCTTTGTCTTTATTCACTCATCCATGAATTCATTTTCCAACCCAGTTATTCTAGTTCAGGGTCCTTGGTGGTCCTTGATTATTAGCCTATCCTAATAATTCACAGAGTAGGTGGGAACCAACCCCGGACAGGACACCCTCTATCACAGAGCACACTCGCACACACGCACACACGCCCATCTGCACTCACTCATATGGCCACTCTCAGTCTGGGACAATTTAGACACGCTAGTGAACCTAATGTGCACATCTTAGGGGTATGGGAGGAAACCAGGGTACCTGGAGAATACACCTGCAGACCTGGGGAGAACATGAAGACCACACAGATGGTGGTCCCATGAATTAATTTTGTTCCCTCATCAATGTTGTAATGAAATGATGTTAGGTGAAACAACATTATTGGAGAACCTGATATATTTTGATACAAATTACCTTTTTCTTCTCATAAAAATATTTTTTCATTTGTTTCTTGGATATCACAGTCCCCAGGGTTTCATTCTCACAGACCACCACTTCTTAGTTCCCTTTGCTGTTTTATATTCTTTTCCCTTACCTTATGAATATTGAAACACCCTAAGGGCCAGTCCTGGGACGTCTCATCTCTTTATTCTTCCCCTTACTGACGTAATTTCAGTTTAGAGTTCTGAATACCGTCTACATTGTAATGAATTCCTAATATCGCCATTATAAACTTTAGGCCTGATAATGTTCAATTTCCTATTTGATGATTCCCATTTGGATATATAATAGACATTTAAAAAATAACATGTCTGAAATTGAACTCCAAATCTTCTGTATATGCCTGCTGTTTGCCAGTCTCATTTAATGAAAACTCATCCTTCCAGTTGATCAGAATGAATTCCTTGATATTATTTCTCAGTTCCTCTCTTTCTCTTATCCCCATTCCCAGTCTGTCAGGAAATTCCCCTAGTTCTTCTTTCAAAATACATTCAGAATCTGATTAATTCTTTTCGTGAAACCACTTTATTGGAAGCATAATCGACGTATAGAAACTGTCCATACTTAATGTAAACAACTTAATAGATTTGGGTCAATAAATATACACTTGTGAAACCACCGCTGCAATTTAGTCCATAAACAAACTTACAAAATAACCACCTTATTTTCAGTCACTATTGTTTCTCTCCCAGATAACTCTGGTACCCTCCCCCAGTTTTCTCCCTTAGTCTACTCTTATTGCCCTACATTCCCTTTGTCTTAACACAGCACTAGAATTGAAAGTCCATTGGGTAATCTCATGTCTCTGCATAAAGTCTACTTATTGTTCCACACTTCTCTGGGAGTAAAACTCAAGCATTGAAAATGTCCTAAAAGGCTGTATGTACAAGCTCGTCCCTTTCTAACCTAATTTCTCAATTTCTCACCACTCTCCTCTCTGCTTACTTTGGCTGACCTATAATGTACTCCTAAACGCCCCCAAC